>CAMTDV010000211.1:0-17248 GCA_947069175.1 Scalesia atractyloides
AAAGAATTACCGTTTTGATGATGAATACGGTTTTCCGGCGAACTTGCAGAAATTTCCGGCGAGCTAAATAAACTTCTCCGGTGGACTGTAAAGTGTGCGGAAATGTAATAGGAAGTTTGTGGAATGTTTCTGAGTCGTGAAGAAGATCTTTGATTACAGTAATTCGGATTATTGAGTGGTTTCGGTTATAAAACTCATCATCCCCAGAATTGAAGTCAATTCAAGTCTGAATTGATTAGATTCGTCGGTGCATCGGTTATAAACCTGAATTTGCGATTAATCAAACGTTTAGACGGTTGAATTGCCGATTTCGGTTTTCAGTTGGCGCAACCGGTTTAACTAGGTTTGTATATAAGACTCATTTGTTTCCTAGAGTTGACAGAAAACAAACAAGTGGCGGAGTGGTTAAGCGTGTGAGTGTTAAGTCTTTGAAGTTCTAATCCGGCTGACCCGGGTTCGAGTCCCGGTAGCAACATTTTATTTTATTTATTTTGTTTTCACTTTTTTATCAAAAATAATTTTTATAGTTTAGTTTGTTTATTAATTATGTATCATTAAAAATCAAAATAACCATAAATACACAACGTGACATTTATAACTTGATATTCGATTACAAAACGGATCGGGTTTTTGGAAACCCGTTTTTGACAAATGTTACACGCGCCTCCGGCACCTCGTAGCCCCGTTCCAACGGATAAGGCCACTCGAATGCTACGTCAAAGATACGACAACTAGTAAATAAAATAAATAAAAAAACGGAAAAAAAGGGTTGCAACACGAAGACTTCCTAGGGGTCACCAATCCTAGTACTACTCTCGCCCAAGCACGCTTAACTGCGGAGTTCTGATGGGATCCGTGCATTAGTGCTGGTATGATCGCAACCGAAAGAATACCAGCTCCTTATTCTTTTATACCTTTCCACGCCTTGAACCCATGCCACCTTAATCCTCACGTGTGGCCTACGCTGCGCGTATCGGCCCGCCGTGCGCGCGCTTGCTATTGTCTATGCCTTCCCTTGAATAAATCGGCCACTCCCCCCGTAGCTTCTTTGACAAGTCGGGCCAACGCCTACAACCGGGCCCGTCTCCCAACCACCGGGATGCCGCGCCGACGAGCGTTCCGCACGGCAAACCGTATTTAATCGAAAGACGCGCCTCCGGGCACCCCGTAGCCGCGTTCCAACGGACACGGCCACTCGGATGCTACGCCAAAGATACGACAACTAGTAAATAAAATAAATAAAAAAAAACGGAAAAAAAGGGTTGCAACACGAGGACTTCCCAGGGGTCACCCATCCTAGTACTACTCTCGCCAAGCACGCTTAATGCGGAGTTCTGATGGGATCCGTGCATTAGTGCTGGTATGATCGCAACCGAAAGAATACAGCTCCTTATTCCTTTATACCTTTCCACGCCTTGAACCCATGAGCACCTTATGCCTCACGTGTGGCCTACGCTGCGCGTTTCGTGCCCGCCGTACGCGCGCGCGCATTCGTCAATGCCTTCCCTTGACTAAATCGGCCACTTCCCGCCCTAAACTCTTTGACAAGTCGGGCCAACGCCTACGACCAGGCCCGTCTCCCCACGACCGGCTGCCGCGCCGACGAGCGTTTCGCACGGCAAACCGTATTTAATCGAAAGCGCCTCGGGCACCTCGTAGCCCCGTTCCAACGGACACGGCCACTCGGATGCTACGCCAAAGATACGACACAGTAAATAAAATAAATCAAAAAAAACGAAAAAAGGTTGCAACCGAGGACTTCCCAGGGGGTCACCCATCCTAGTACTACTCTCTCCCCAAGCACGTTTAACTGCGGAGTTCTGAGGATCGAGTGCATTAGTGCTGGTATAATCGCAAAGAAAGAATACCAGCTCCTATTCCTTTATACCTTTCCACGCCTTGAACCCATGCGCACCTTATGCCTCACGTGTGGCCTACGCTCGCGTTTCAAGCCTAACCGTGCGCGCGCGCCCTTCGTCAATGTCTTCCCTTGACTAAATCGGCAACTCCCGCCCGTAAGCTCCTTTGACAAGTCGGGCCAAGACTACGACCGGGCCCGTCTCCCCACGACCGGCTGCCGCGCCGACGTAGCGTTCCGCACGGCAAACCGTATTAATCAAATGCGCCCTCCGGGCACCTCGTAGCCCCGTTCCAACGGACACGGCCACTCGGATGCTACGCCAAAGATACGACAACTAGTAAATAAAATAAATAAAAAAAACCGAAAAAAAGGTTGCAACACGAGGACTTCCCAGGGGTCACCCATCCTAGTACTACTTCTCGCCCAAGCACGCATAACTGCGGAGTTCTGATGGATCCGGTGCATTAGTGCTGGTATGAATCGCAACCGAAAGAATACCAGCTCCTTATTCTTTTATACCTTTCCACGCCTTGAACCCATGCCACCTTATCCTCACGTGTGGCCTACGCTCGCGTATCGGCCCGCCGTGCGCGCGCTTGCTATTGTCTATGCCTTCCCTTGACTAAATCGGCCACTCCCGCCCGTAGGCTTCTTTGACAAGTCGGGCCAACGCCTACAACCAGGCCCGTCTCCCGACCACCGGATGCCGCGCCGACGAGCGTTCGCACGGCAAACCGTATTTAATCGAAAGCGCGCCTCCGGGCACCCCGTAGCCGCGTTCCAACGGACACGGCCACTCGATGCTACGCCAAAGATACGACAACTAGTAAATAAAATAAATAAAAAAACGAAAAAAAGGTTGCAACACGAGGACTTCCCAGGGGTCACCCATCCTAGTACTACTCTCGCCAAGCACGCTTAACTGCGAGTTCTGATGGGATCCGGTGCATTAGTGCTGGTATGATCGCAACCGAAAGAATACCAGCTCCTTATTCCTTTATACCTTTCCACGCCTTGAACCCATGAGCACCTTATGCCTCACGTGTGGCCTACGCTCGCGTTTTCGTGCCCGCCGTACGCGCGCGCGCCTTCGTCAATGCCTTCCCTTGACTAAATCGGCCACTACCGCCCGTAAGCGCGCGCGCGCCTTCGTCAATGCCTTCCCTTGACTAAATCGGCCACTTCCGCCGTAAGCTCTTTTGACAAGTCAGGCCAACGGCTACGACCAGGCCCATCTCCCCACGACCGGCTAGCGCGCCGACGAGCGTTTCGCACGGCAAACCGTATTTAATCGAAAGCGCCTCTGGGCACCTTGTAGCCCCGTTACAACGGACACGGCCACTCGGATACTACGCCAAAGATACGATGACCAGTAAATAAAATAAATCAAAAAAACGGAAAATAGGTTGCAACCCGAGGACTTCCCAAGGGGTCACCCATCCTAGTACTAATCTCGCCCAAGCACGCTTAACTGCGGAGTTCTGATGGGATCCGGTGCATTAGTCCTCGTATGATCGCAACCGAAAGAATAGCAGCTCCTTATTCCTTTATACCTTTCCACGCCTTGAACCCATGAGCACCTTATGCCTCACGTGTGGCCTACGCTGCGCGTTTCGTGCCCGCCATGCGCACGCGCGCTTACCTCAATGCCTTCCCTTCACTAAATCGGCCATTCCCGTCCGTAGGCTCCTTTCACAAGTCGGGCCAACGCCTACGACCGGGCCCGTCTCCCGATCACCGGCTGCCGCGCTGACGAGCGTTCGTACTGCAAACCGTGTTTAATCGAAAGCGCGCCTCCGGGCACCCGTAGTCCCGTTCCAACGGATACGGCCACTCGGATGCTACGCCAAAGATACGACGACTAGTAAATAAAATAAACCAAAAAATGTGAAAAAAGGTTGCAACACGAGGACTTCCCAAAGAGGTCACCCATCCTAGTACTCTCTCGCCCAAGCACGCTTAATTGCGGAGTTCTGATGGGTCCGGTGCATTAGTGATGGTATGATCGTAACCGAAAGGATACCAGCTCCTTATTCCTTTATAACTTTCCACGCCTTGACCCAATGAGCACCTTATGCCTCACGTGTGGCCTACGCTGCTAGTTTCGGGCCCGCCGTGCGCGCGCGCCTTCGTTAATGCCTTCCCTTGACTAAATCGGCCACTTCCGCCTGTAAGCTCCTTTGACAAGTCGGGCCAACGCCTATGACCGGGCCCGTCTCCCCACGACCGGCTGCCGCGCCGACGAGCGTTCCTCACGACAAACCGTATTTAATCGAAAGCGCGCCTCCGAGCACCTAGTTGCCCCGTTCCAACGGACACGGCCACACAGATGCTACGCCAAGGATACGACAACTAGTAAATAAAATAAATAAAAAAACGGAAAAAAGGGTTGCAACACGAGGATTTCCCACGGGGTCACCCATCCTAGTACTGCTCTCGGCCAAGCACGCTTAACTGCGGAGTTCTGATGGGATCCGGTGCATTAGTGCTGGTATGATCGCAACCATTAGAATACCAGCTCCTTATTCTTTTATACCTTTCCACGCCTTGAACCCATGCGCACCTTATGCCTCACGTGTGGCCTACGCTGCGCGTCTCGTGCCGCCGTGCTGCGCGCGTGCTATGTCTATGCCTTCTTTTGACTAAATCGGCCACTCCCGCCTGTAGGCTTCTTTGACAAGTCGGGCCAACGCCTACAACCGGGCCCGTTTCCCGACCACCGGCTGCCGCGACGACGAGCGTTCCGCACGGCAAACATATTTAATCGAAAGCGCGCCTCCGGCACCTGTTGCCCCGTTCCAACGGACACGGCCACACGGATGCTACGCCAAAGATACGACGACTAGTAAATAAAATAAATAAAAAACGGAAAAAAAGGGTTGCAACACGAGGACTTCCCAGGGGGTCACCCATCCTAGTACTACTCTCGCCAAGCACGCTTAACTGCGGAGTTCTGATGGATCCGGTGCATTAGTGCTGGTATGATCGCAACCGAAAGAATACCAGCTCCTTATTCTTTTATACCTTTCCACGCCTTGAACCCATGGCACCTTATGCCTCACGTGTGGCCTACGCTGCGCGTCTCGTGCCGCCGTGCGCGCGCGCGCTATGTCTCAATGCCTTCCTTGACTAAATCGGCCACTCCCGCCGTAAGCTCCTTTGACAAGTCGGGCCAACGCCTACAACCGGGCCCGTTCTCCCGACCACCGGGCTGCCGCGCGACGAGCGTTCCGCACGGCAAACCGTATTTAATCGAAAGCGCGCCTCCGGGCACCCGTAGCCCCGTTCCAACGGACAGGCCACTCGGATGCTAGCCAAAGATACGACGACCAGTAAATAAAATAAATAAAAAACGAAAAAAAGGGTTGCAACACGAGGACTTCCCAGGGGTCACCCATCCAGTACTAAATCTCGCCCAAAGCACGTTTAACTCGGAGTTCTGATGGATCCGATGCATTAGTGCTGTATGACCGCAACCGAAAGAATACCAGCTCCTTATTCCTTTATACCTTTCCACGCCTTGAACCCATCGCACCTTATGCCTCACGTGTGGCCTACGCTGCGCGTTTCGGCTGCCGTGCGCGCGCGCGCTCGTCAATGCCTTCCCTTGACTAAATCGGCCACTCCGCTCGTAAGCTCCTTTGACAAGTCGGGCCAACGCCTACGACCGGGCCCGTCTCCCACACCGGATGCCGCGCCGACGAGCGTTCCGCACGGCAAACCGTATTTAATCGAAAGCGCGCCTCCGGGCAACCTCGTAGCCCCGTTTCCAACGACACGGCCACTCGGATGCTACGCCAAAGATACGACAACTAGTAAATAAAATAAAAAAAAACGAAAAAAAGGGTTGCAACACGAGGACTTCCCAGGGGTCACCCATCCTAGTACTACATCTCGCCCAAGCACGTTATACTGCGGAGTTTGATGGGATCCGGTGCATTAGTGCTGGTATGATCGCAACCGAAAGAATACCAGCTCCTTATTCCTTTATACCTTTCCACGCCTTAGAACCCATGAGCACCTTATGCCTCACGTGTGGCCTACGCTGGCGTTTCGAGCCCTGCCGTGCGCGCGCGCCTTGTCAATGCCTTCCCTTGACTAAGTCGGCCACTCGCGCTCGTAAGCTCCTATGACAAGTCGGGCCAACGCCTACGACCGGGGCCGTCTCCCCACGACCGGCTGCCGCGCCGACGAGCGTTCCGCACGGCAAACCGTATTTAATCGAAAGCGCGCCTCCGGGCACCTTGTACCCCGTTACAACAGACACGGCCACTCGGATGCTACGCCAAAGATACGACGACTAGTAAATAAAATAAACCAAAAAAACTGGAAAAAAGGTTGCAACACGAGGACTTCCTAGGGGCTCACCCATCCTAGTACTACTCCCGCCCAAGCACGCTTAACTGCGTAGTTCTGATGGGATCCGGTACACTTGTGCTGGTATGATTGCAACCGAATGAATAGCAGCTCCTTATTCCTTTATACCTTTCCACGCCTTGAACCCATGAGGACCTTATGCCTCACGTGTGGCCTACGCTGCGCGTTTCGTGCCAGCCGCGCTGCGCGCCCTCGTCAATGCCTTCCCTTCACTAAATCGGCCACTCCCGACCGTAAGCTCCTTTGACAAGTCGGGCCAACGCCTACGACCGGGCCCGTCTCCCGACCACCGGCTGCCGCGCCGACGAGCGTTCGTTATGGCAAACCGTATTTAATCGAAAGCGCGCCCCCGGGCACCCGTAGCCCCGTTCCAACGGACACGGCCACTCGGATGCTACGCCAAAGATACGACGACTTGTATATAAAATTAACCAAAAAAAGGGAAAAAAAGGTTGAAACACGAGAACTTACCAGGGGGTCACCCATCCTAGTATTACTCTCACCCAAGCACGTTTAACTTCGGAGTTTTGATGGGAACTGGTGCATTAGTGCTGGTATGATCGCAACCGAAAGAATGCCAGCTCCTTATTCCTTTATACCTTTCCACGCCTTGAACCCATGCGCACCTTATGTCTCACGTGTGGCCTACGCTGCGCGTTTCGAACCATCCGTGCGCGCGCGCCTTTGTCAATGCCTTCCCTTGACTAAATCGGCCACTCCCGCCCATAAGCTCCTTTGACAAGTCGAGCTAACGCCTACGACCGGGCCCGTCTCCCCACGACCGGCTGTCGCGCCGACGAGCGTTTTGCATTGCAAACCGTATTTAATCGCAAGCGCGCCTCCGGGCACCTCGTAGCCCCGTTCCAACGGAAACGGCCATTCGGATGCTACGCCAAAGATACGACGACTATTAAATAAAATAAACCTAAAAAAGGGAAAAAAAACGTTGCAACACGATGATTTCCCAGGGGGTCACCCATCCTTGTACTACTTCTGCCCAAGCACGCTTCAATGCGGAGTTCTGATGGGATCCGGTGCATTAGTGCTGGTATGATCGCAACCAAAAGAGCACCAGCTCCTTATTCTTTTATACCTTTCCATGCCTTGAATCCATGCGCACCTTATGCCTCACGTGTGGCCTACGCTGCGCGTCTCGGGCCCGCCGTGCGCGCCTTTGTCTATGCCTTCCCTTGACTAAATCGGCCACTCCCGCTCGTAGGCTTCTTTGACAAGTCAGGCCAACGCCTACAACCGGGCCCGTCTCCCGACCAGCAGGATGCCGCGCCGACGAGCGTTCCGCACGGCAAACCGTATTTAATCGAAAGCGCGCCTCCGGGCAACCCGTAGCCCCGTTCCGACGGACACGGCCACTCGGATGCTACGCGAAAGATACGACGACCAGCAAAAAAAATAAATAAAAAAAACGGAAAAAAAATGTTGCAACACGAGGACTTCCCAGGGGATCACCCATCCTAGTACTGCTTTCGCCCAAGCACGTTTAACTGCGGAGTTTTGATGGGTTCCGGTGCATTAGTGCTGGTATGATCGCAACCGAAAAATTACCAGCTCCTTATTCCTTTATACCTTTCCACGCCTTAAACCCATGCGCACCTTATGCCTCACGTGTGGCCTACACTGCGCGTTTCGAGCCGGCCGTGCGCGCGCGCCTTCGTCAATGCCTTCCATTGACTAAATCGGCCACTCGCGCTCGTAAGCTCCTTTGACAAGTCGGGCCAACGCCTACGACCGTGCCCGTCTCCCCACGACCGGCTGCCGCGCCGACGAGCGTTCCGCACGGCAAACCGTATTTAATCGAAAGCGCACCTCCGGGCACCCTGTAGCCCCGTTATAACAGACACGACCACACGGATGCTACGCCAAAGATACGACAACTAATAAATAAAATAAATCAAAAAAACGGAAAAAAAAGGGTTGCAACATGAGGACTTCCGAGGGGGTCACCAATCCTAGTACTACTCTCGCCCAAGCATGCTTAACAGCGGAGTTCTGAAGGAATCCGGTGCATTAGTGTTGGTATGATCGCAACCAAAAGAATAGCAGCTCCTTATTCTTTATACCTTTCATTCGCCATGAACCCATGCGCACCTTATGCCTCACGTGTGGCCCAAGCTGCGCGTCTCGGGCCCGCCGTGCGCGCCTTTGTCTATGCCTTCCTTGACTAAATCGGCCACTCCCCCCGTAGGATTCTTTGACAAGTCGGGCCAACGCCTAACCGGGCCCGTCTCCCGACCACGGGTGCCGCGCCGACGAGCGTTTCGCACGGCAAACCGGGGGGGGGGGGGGGGGGGGGGGGGGGCCCCCCCCCCCCCCCCCCCCCCCCCCCCCCCCCCCTTTCCCCGGGGATCACCCATCCTAGTACTGCTTTCCCCAGCACGTTTAACTGCGGAGTTTTGATGGGTTCCGGTGCATTAGTGCTGGTATGATCGCAACCGAAAGAATACCAGCTCCTTATTCCTTTATACCTTTCCACGCCTTGAACCCATGCGCACCTTATGCCTCACGTGTGGCCTAAGCTGCGCGTCTCGGGCCCGCCGTGCGCGCGCTTTGTCTATGCCTTCCTTGACTAAATCGGCCACTCCCGCCCGTAGGTTCTTTGACAAGTCGGGCCAACGCCTACAACCGGGCCCGTCTCCCCGACCACCGGTTGCACGCGCGACGAGCGTTTCGCACGGCAAACCATATTTAATCGAAAGCGCGCCTCCGGGCAACCCGTAGCCCCGTTCCAACGGACACGGCCACTCGGATGCTACGCCAAAGATACGACGACCAGTAAATAAAATAAACAAAAAACGGGAAAAAAAGTTTGCAACACGAGGACTTCCCAGGGGGTCACCCATCCTAGTACTACTCTCGCCCAAACACGCTTAACTGCGGAGTTCTGATGGGATCCGGTTGCATTAGTGCTGGTATGATCGCAACCGAAACAATTGCAGCTCCTTATTCCTTTATACCTTTCCACGCCTTGAACCCATGAGCACCTTATGCCTCACGTGTGGCCTACGCTGCGCGTTTCGTTCCCGCCGTACGCGCTGCGCGCTTTCGTCAATGCCTTCCCTTGACTAAATCGGCCACTTCCGCTCGTAAGCTCCTTTGACAAGTCGGGCCAACGCCTACGACCGGGCCCGTCTCCCACAACCGGCTGCCGCGCCGACGAGCGTTTCGCACGGCAAACCTTATTTAATCGAAAGCGCGCCTCCGGGCACCTTGTAGCCCCGTTACAACGGACACGGCCACTCGGATGCTACGCCAAAGATACGACGACTAGTAAATAAAATTGTAACATCCGTCGAAAAATGGTTTTTCAAAACCCGCTTCGTTTATTAATCGAACAATCAGTTTTAAATTTTTGTTGTTATTTATGACTTATTTTAATTTTAAACGATACATAATTAATAAACAAATTAGGATTTAAAAACAAAAATTGTTAAAAAGTGAAATAAGAAAATTAAAATAAAACAAGGCTGCCGGGATTGGAACCCGGGTCAGCCGGGTCAGCCAAAGTCTTAACTCTCATTCACAAAACCACTCCGCCACTTGTGTTCTTTAGTAATATATCAAAACAATTAATTCAAATATCAAATCTCGATTTCAAATCAGTCAACTGACGCGCCCAATTCACAGTCGTCGGAAATCCCGACGATTTCGCCTTTTACTGTCGGTTTCTTGTGACTTAACGTGTATAATAACTATTACATCGGTTATAACCGATGTCCAGTCCGCGACATCAGTCATAACCGCCGGAGAATTCTTGACCGACGAATCAAGACGGTAATCAGACCCAATTCATCGATGTTCTTCCCTATAAATACACCCTCTAGCCTCTGATAATCTTTTCGCTCACAATCACACCAAATCTCGACGCATTTTTCACTCGCCGGAATTTTCTGCCATCACCGGACTTTCGCCGGAAAACCGAGACTCACATCAGCACGGTAAATACCTCGACTCTCTCTATTTCATTCCATTGTTAGACCATTACTAACATAAATCCACCATCCAGAATCAATCCCAGACGACGTTGTCAGAATTTCTGCTTTCGCCGGAAAACTTCTGAAATTTCCAGAATCACGCCGTGAGCCGGTATGATCATTTAAACCTATGATAATCGTTGCTCAGTAGTTCAATTTCACATCTAACCCATCCAAACTGTTAATTGATTCTAGCAGCCGAAGTACACAAAACAGAGCCGACGAATCTTTGCCGGAGTTCTGTGAAAGACACTGATCGGTACATCCTTTCCCCAAACTCTCTCCGTTCATTACCTTTCAATTACTTATAATGCTTGTTAATCGAATTAGACATGAAACAGTTGAATTATCATTATCTGTGTTCTTGAGCGAAGAAGACGAAGTTGGTTATGTTATAAGATTAATTAAAATTAGTATATTGAACGGGTTAGACACACAGTCCAGCGGTGGACTGTGTGCAAACAATTACATACACGATGCAAGTTCGATTCCTATCACAACCTTAACCTCTGAAATAAAAATGTTTTTTTAGAAACCGAACCGGGTTAACTCAGTAAGATGTTAAGTATAATAAAAACCGGAATATTAACCAGGTTAGACACACAGTCCAGCGGTGGACTGTGTGCAACACTAACTCGCACGTCCCGGGTTCGAGACTGGTTAACGGCACCGGTTCAATGCAATTAAAATCCTTTTTAAAAATAAATGATTTTCGGATTAAGTTAAATAGTATATAAATATAATTAAAAACAGAAATATTTCGGGTTAGACACGTAGCTCAGTTGGTAGAGCTGCGTGCACGCGTACGGGAGGTCACGGGTTCAAGTCTCACCCAGCGCACATATATAAGCGACCGGACCGGTCAACAGTCAACGGTCAACGGTCAACGGTCAACGGTCAAAAGTCAACATTTTTTTATTATTTTTATTTATTTATTTAATTTAAAAATCAATTAAAAATACTTAAAAATAACGTTTTTAAAGTTAGAAAATAGCCTTAAACTCACAAAAATATATCCAAAGATCCTATTAAAATTGTTAATAAAATCCACTTTTCGTTATCAACTAGGTTAGTTATTCCTCGTCGATCAATCCTCTAAATTCGTGCGCAATCAACATCATCCACCGAACGCACCCAATGTGAGTGAATCTCTACCAATTCCCCGTTTTAATCACATTTTGGGGTGTATCATGTGTCGCTATTTATTTATTATAATTAAACACTTGTGCATCCATCATGTTCATGATCAAATGTGTATCCAATATGTATCAGTTGTTTGTGTGGTTGATGTTTAGATTTAAATTATCATTTCCAGTACATACATTTCATAGGCCGCCGCTCCCCATTACCTATGAGCGTGAGCTGTTCCCCATTACCTATGAGCGTGAACCAGGCGTTGCCAACATAAGATCGGCTCCGTTTGATTGAGCCTTGATCTCACATACATTAGCATAGGCCGTCCGTTCCCCATTACCTATGAGCGTGAACGGGACGTTGCCAACATATACATTGTCATTCTTATTATATACTTAAGCAAGGTGGTTTGTGATCGTTATGTTTACATACATTTGTTCATATATGATTATTGCACAATTTTCCTATATTAATTACAATAATGAATCATAACAAATGTTTTTAACAAGGTTCACTCGCAACTTTTGTTAACCCAAAATTCCCATTTTTACACATGATACAGGTGATCAAGTTGAAGCAAGAAACATATAGGGCGGCTAGAAGAATAAACCAGTTTAGATTTTGGATTGTTTTAGTTAATTTTTCCTTTCCTTGTATTGTATGAATTTGACTTGGAACTTTGAGATGTAATTTGAATTTAATAAATATGAAACATATTAGTAAACATCATGAGCTTGGTGATAACCCAATTATGCCCCGACTCTTATTCCGCGCGGGTCGGGGTGTGACAAACCAAAAAAAACGGGAAAAAAAGGTTGCAACACGAGAACTTCCCAGGCGGTCACCCATCCTAGTAGTACTCTCGCCCAAACACGCTTCACTGCGAAGTTCTGATGGGATCCGGTGCATTAGAGCTGGTATGATCGCAACCGAAAGATTAGCAGCTCCTTATTCCTTTATACATTTCCACGCCTTGAACCCATGAGCACCTTATGCCTCACGTGTGGCCTACGCTGCGCGTTTCGTGCCCGCCGTGCGCTGCGCGCGCCTTCGTCAATGCCTTCCCTTACTAAATCGGCCACTCCCGCCCGTAAGCTCCTTTGACAAGTCGGGCCAAGCCTACGACCGGGCCCGTCTCCCGACCACCGGCTGCCGCGCCGATGAGCTTTCGATACGGCAAACCGTACTTAATCGAAAGCGCGCCACCGGGCACCCGTAGCCCGTTCCAACGGACACGGCCACTCGGATGCTACGCCAAAGATACGACGACCAGTAAATAAAATAAATCAAAAAGACGGAAAAAAAGGGTTGCAACACGAGGACTTCCTAGGAGGTCACCCATCCTAGTACTACTCTCGCCAAGCACGTTTAACTGTGGAGTTCTGATGGGATCCGGTGCATTAGTGTGGTATGATCGCAACTGAAAGAATACAGCTCCTTATTCTTTTATACCTTTCAACGCCTTGAACCCATGCGCACCTTAATCCTCACGTGTGGCCTACGCTGCGCGTCTCGGGCCGCGTCCGTGCGCGCGCGTTTGCTATTGTCTATGCCTTCACTTGACTAAATCGGCCACTTCCGCCCGTAAACTCTTTTGACAAGTCGGGCCAACGCCTACAACCAGGCCCGTCTCCCCACGACCGGCTGCCGCGCCGACGAGCGTTTCGCACGGCAAACCGTATTTAATCGAAAGCGCCTCGGGGCACCTTGTAGCCCGTTACAACGGACACGGCCACTCGGATGCTACGCCAAAGATACGACGACTAGTAAATAAAATAAACCAAAAAAACGGAAAAAAAGGTTGCAACACGAGAAATTCCCAGGGGGTCACCCATCCTAGTACAACTCTCGCCCAAGCACGCTTAACTGCGAGTTCTGATGGGATCCGGTGCATTAGTGCTGGTAAGATCGCAACAGTAAGAATACCAGCTCCTTATTCTTTTATACCTTTCCACGTCTTGAACCCATGCGCACCTTAATCCTCACGTGTGGCCTACGCTGCGCGTCTCGTGCCCGCCGTGCGCGCGCCTTGCTATTGTCTATGCCTTCCCTTGACTAAATCGGCCACTCCCGCCCGTAGCTTCTTTGACAAGTCGGGCCAACGCCTACAACCGGTCCCGTCTCCCGACCACCGGATGCCGCACCGACAAGCGTTCGCACGGCAAACCGTATTTAATCGAAAGCGCGCCTCCGGCACCACGTAGCCCGTTCCAACGGAGAGGCCACTCGGATGCTACGCCAAAGATACAACAACTAGTAAATAAAAAAAATAAAAAAACGAAAAAAAGGGTTGCAATACAAGGACTTCCCAGGGGGTCACCCATCCTAGTTCTACTCTCGCCCAACACTAAACAAAGGGAGTTCTGATGGGATCCGTGCATTAGTGCTGGTATGATCGCAACGAAAGAATACCAGCTCCTTATTCTTTTATACCTTTCCACGCCTTGAACCCATGCGCATCTTATCCTCACGTGTGGCCTACGCTTGCGCGTCTCGTGCCCGCCGTGCGCTCGCTGCTTGTCAATGCCTTCCTTGACTAAATCGGCCACTCCCGCCCGTAGCTTCTTTGACAACTCGGGCCAACGCTACGACCGGGCCCGCTCCCCGACCGGCTGCCGCGCCGACGAGCGTTTCGCACGGCAAACCGTATTTAATCGAAAGCGCCTCCGGGCACCTCGTAGCCCGTTCGACGACAGGGACACGGCCACTCGGATGTACGCCAAAGATACGACGACTAGTAAATAGAATAAACCAAAAAAGCGGGAAAAAAGGTTGCAACACGAGAAATTCCCAGGGGGTCACCCATCCTAGTACTACTCTCGCCCAAGCACGCTATACTGCGGAATTCTGATGGGATCCGGTGCATTAGTGCTGGTATGATCGCAACCGAAAGAATACCAGCTCCTTATTCTTTTATACCTTTCCACACCTTAAACCCATGCGCACCTTAATCCTCACGTGTGGCCTACGCTGCGCGTCTCGGGCCCGACATGCGCGCGCTTCTATTGTCTATGCCTTCCCTTGACTAAATCGGCCACTCCCGCCGTAGGCTTCTTTGACAAGTCGGGCCAACGCCTACAACCGGGCCCGTCTCCCGACCACCGGGTGCGCGCCGACGAGCGTTCCGCACGACAAACCGTATTTAATCGAAAGCGCGCCTCCGGGCACCCCGTAGCCGCGTTCCAACGGACACGGCCACTCGGATGCTACGCCAAAGATACGACAACTAGTAAATAAAATAAAAAAAAAACGGAAAAAAAAGGTTGCAACACGAGGACTTCCCAGGGGGTCACCCATCCTAGTACTACTCTCGCCCAAGCACGCTTAACTAGGAGTTCTGATGGGATCCGGTGCATTAGTGCTGGTATGATCGCAACCGTAAGAATACCAGCTCCTTATTCCTTTATACCTTTCCACGCCTTGAACCATGAGCACCTTATGCCTCACGTGTGGCCTACGCTTCGCGTTTCGTGCCGCCGTACGCGCGCGTGCCTTCGTCAATGCCTTCCCTTGACTAAATCGGCCACTTCCGCCCATAAACTCTTTTGACAAGTCGGGCCAACGCCTACGACCAGGCCCGTCTCCCCAGACCGGCTAGCGCGCCGACGAGCGTTTCGCACGGCAAACGTATTTAATCGAAAGCGCCTCCGGGCACCTTGTAGCCCGTTACAACGGACACGGCCACTCGGATGCTACGCCAAAGATACGACGACCAGTAAATAAAATAAATCAAAAAAACGGAAAATAGGTTGCAACCCGAGGACTTCCCAGGGGGTCACCATCCTAGTACTACTCTCGCCCAAGCAGCGTTTAACTGCGGAGTTCTGAAGGGATCCAGTGCATTAGTGCTGGTATAATCGCTACCGAAAGAATACCAGCTCCTTATATCTTTATACCTTTCCACGCCTTTTACCCATGCGCACCTTATGCCTCACGTGTGGCCTACGCTGCGCGTTTCAAGCCTACCGGTGCGCGCGCACCTTCGTCAATGCCTTCCCTTGACTAAATCGGCAACTCCCGCCCGTAAGCTCCTTTGACAAGTCGGGCCAACGACAACGACCGGGCGCGTCTCCCCACGACCGGCTGCCGCGCCGACGAGCGTTCGCAGGGCAAACCGTATTTAATCAAATGCGCGCCTCCGGGCAACTCGTAGCCCCGTTCCAACGAACACGGCCATCGGATGCTCAGCCAAAGAACGACAACTAGTAAATAAAATAAATAAAAAAAACCGAAAAAAAGGTTGCAACACGAGGACTTCCCAGGGGGTCACCCATCCTAGTACTACTCTCATCCAAAGCACGCTTAACTGCGGAGTTCTGATGGGATCCGGTGCATTAGTGCTGGTATGATCGCAACCGAAAGAATACCAGCTCCTTATTCTTTTATACCTTTCCACGCCTTGAACCCAAGCGCACCTTAATCCTCACGTGTGGCCTACGCTGCGCGTTCTCGGGCCCGACGTGCGCGCGCTTGCTATTGTCTATGCCTTCCCTTGACTAAATCGGCCACTCCCGCCCGTAGGCTTCTTTGACAAGTCGGGCCAACGCCTACAACCGGGCCCGTCTCCCGACCACCGGGCTGCCGCGCCGACGAGCGTTCCGCACGGCAAACCGTATTTAATCGAAAGCGCGCCTCCGGGCACCCGTAGCCGCGTTCCAACGGACACGGCCACTCGGATGCTACGCCAAAGATACGACAACTAGTAA
This sequence comes from Scalesia atractyloides, assembly GCA_947069175.1. Lineage (NCBI taxonomy): Eukaryota > Viridiplantae > Streptophyta > Magnoliopsida > Asterales > Asteraceae > Scalesia > Scalesia atractyloides. The sequence continues at coordinate 16,068 of CAMTDV010000211.1, forward strand.
ATAAAATAAATAAAAAAAACGGAAAAAAAGGTTGCAATACGAGGACTTCCCAGGGGGTCACCAATCCTAGTACTACTCTCGCCCAAGCACGCTTAACTACGGAGTTCTGATGGGATCCGGTGCATTAGTGCTGGTATGATCGCAACCGTAAGAATACCCGCTCCTTATTCCTTTATACCTTTCCACGCCTTGAACCCATGAGCACCTTATGCCTCACGTGTGGCCTACGCTTCGCGTTTCGTGCCCGCCGTACGCGCGGCGCGCCTTCGTCAATGCCTTCCCTTGACTAAATCGGCCACTTCCGCCCATAAACTCTTTTGACAAGTCGGGCCAACGCCTACGACCAGGCCCGTCTCCCCACGACCGGCTAGCGCGCGACGAGCGTTTCGCACGGCAAACCGTATTTAATCGAAAGCGCCTCGGGCACCTTGTAGCCCGTTACAACGGACACAGGCCACTCGGATGCTACGCCAAAGATACGACGACCAGTAAATAAAATAAATCAAAAAAACGGAAAATAGGTTGCAACCCGAGGACTTCCCAGGGGGTCACCCATCCTAGTACTACTCTCGCCCAAGCACGTTTAACTGCGGAGTTCTGAAGGATCCAGTGCATTAGTGCTGGTATAATCGCTACGAAAGAATACAGCTCCTTATTCCTTTATACCTTTCCACGCCTTGTACCCATGCGCACCTTATGCCTCACGTGTGGCCTAGCTGGCGTTTCAAGCCTACCGTGCGCGCGCGCCTTCGTCAATGCCTTCCCTTGACTAAATCGGCAACTCCCGCCCGTAAGCTCCTTTGACAAGTCGGGCCAACGACTACGACCGGGCGCGTCTCCCCACGACCGGCTGCCGCGCCGACGAGCGTTCCGCAGGGCAAACCGTATTTAATCAAATGCGCGCCTCCGGGCACCTCGTAGCCCCGTTCCAACGAACACGGCCACTCGGATGCTACGCCAAAGATACGACAACTAGTAAATAAAATAAATAAAAAAAAACCGAAAAAAAGGTTGCAACACGAGGACTTCCCAGGGGGTCACCCATCCTAGTACTACTCTCGCCCAAGCACGCTTAACTGCGGAGTTCTGATGGGATCCGGTGCATTAGTGCTGGTATGATCGCAACCGAAAGAATACCAGCTCCTTATTCTTTTATACCTTTCCACGCCTTGAACCCAAGG
>CAMTDV010000212.1:0-43004 GCA_947069175.1 Scalesia atractyloides
TGTGAGTGGCTTCGGTATAAGTTCTGGATGTTCAGTAAGGCTCAGAAGTGAAGGGCTCGGTTTTCCGGCGAGGTGCAGAACTTTTCCGGCGAGTGGAATTACGTCCGGTAAAGGTGTGATTGTGAGCGAAAAAGCTAGCAGAGGTTCGAGGAGGTATTTATAGGGCGGGACATCGACGTATTTGGCCCGTTTTCCGACTTGATTCGTCGGTTAGAAACTTTCTGGCGGTTATAACTTGTGTCGCGGACTCAGGCATCGGTTATAACCGATGTAGTGATTAAAGTTTACGTTATAACTGAAGTAACCGTCCAATCTTAGCGAGATAGTCTTAATTTCCGACGACTGCAATTGGGCCGTCGGTATTTGAATTCGATACTCATGTTATGAATTAATTGTCTTCAATATTGAACAAGAAACACAAGTGGCGCAGTGGTTGGATGGTTGGAAGATAAGTTGTTTGCTGAAACGCTGGCTGACCCGGGTTCGAAACCCGGCAGCACTAATTTATTTTTAAATCACTATTTTTAAGACTTTTTCAAATATAAATTATATATTCCAATATATTTATTAAATTTATGTATCGTTTAAAATTATTTTGGGCATTAAATTCGCAACGAAATTTTTAACTGATTGCTCGGTTAATAAACGGAGCGGGTTTGGTAAATCCGTTTTTTACGGATGTTACAGTATCCCCTGCTTTTTAGAAATTTCGTCCCGAAATTTAAGTAGTGATATATTTGACTAAAAGAATGATGGTGTTTAGTTTGACAGTTACATACTTAGAAGAAGAGTAAGAGTTTAAATTTTGTTTGAGGCGGTAACGTCCCTTGTAAGGGTTAAGTACCCTGTTACAGGAATCGCTTTTTGTTGCCTACGGAAAAATATTGATAAGCAGAGTTGATTCGCTAAATATGATATCACGCGTAAGAGTTTTGATATGTTTGGAAGGATATGGTTATATCCTAAAGCAAAACTTCTAATACTACAACCTACATGGAACTTCTCATAACCGTCTAACAATACCTCTGATCCTTTGACAAGAATACTTATATATAGGAAGTACCAGCGGCGTATCCACCATATTCTTGTCAAATTTTCATTGGTTTTATCAGTAAGTTATGATTGGTTCTATGATATGACTATAGAACATAAATAAACACAACAACTAATGTACCAAGAAATTACTAAATCCTACATAGAACTTTCTCATAACCGTCTGACAATGCCTCTGATCATTTGACAAGAATACTTATATATAGGAAGTACCAGCGGCGTATCCACCATATTCTTGTCAAATTTTCATTGATTTTATCAATAAGTTATGATTGGTCCTATGATGTAACTCTAGAACATAAATAACACAACAACCAATATTTGAATCCACATTCTGATAGCATATATGTTTGAATGGTGACAGTTCCTCTCTCGTTTGTTATGATGGAGAGGTTAGTTTTTGTAGAAATAGAACACAATCCAATTTCTTTAAATGGCGAGATGATATGAATGTAACACAAATTTCAACCAAGACAATACTAAATCCTACATGGAACTTCTCATAACCACCTGATAATGCCTCTGATCCTTTGGCAAGAATACTTATATATAGGAAGTACCAGCGGCGTATCCACCATATTCTTGTCAAATTTTCTTTGGTTTTATCCACAAGTTATGATTAGTTACCAAGAAACTACTAAATCCTACATAGAACTTCTCATAACCGCCTGACAATGCCTCTGATCCTTTGACAAGAATACTTATATATAGGAAGTACCAGCGGCGTATCCACCATATTCTCGTCAAATTTTCATTGGTTTTATCAGTGAATTATGATTAGTCATATGTGACTCTACAACCAATACAACAAACACAAGATACTGAAAATGAAAAATGTCTGTGCGATCAAGGCTCAATCAAACGGAGCCGATCATATTGCATGTACTGAAAATGAAAAATGTCTGTGCGATCAAGGCTCAATCAAACGGAGCCGATCGTATTGCATGTACTGAAAATAATAAATTTAATCTAAACAATAATCACAAAACAGTTTATACATGGAACCTCTCATAACCGCCTGATAATGCCTCCGATCCTTTGACAAGAATACTTATATATAGGAAGTACCAGCGGCGTATCCACCATATTCTCGTCAAATTTTCATTGGTTTTATCAGTGAATTATGATTAGTCCTATGTGACTCTACAACAATACAACAAACACAAGATACTGAAAATGAAAAATGTCTGTGCGATCAAGGCTCAATCAAACGGAGCCGATCGTATTGCATGTACAGAAAATAATAAATTAATCTAAACAATAATCACACAACAGTTTATACATGGAACCTCTCATAACCGCCTGATAATGCCTCCGATCCTTTGACAAGAATACTTATATATAGGAAGTACCAGCGGCGTATCCACCATATTCTTGTCAAATTTTCATCGACTTTATCCACAAGTTATGATTAGTTCTATTTGACTCTACAACAAACACAACAACCACAAGATACTGATAATGAAAAATGTCTGTGCGATCAAGGCTCAATCAAACGTAGCCGATCGTATTGCATGTACTGAAAATGAAAAATGTCTGTGCGATCAAGGCTCAATCAAACGGAGCCGATCGTATTGCATGTATTGAAAATAATAAACAATAATTACTCAAACAGTTTACACATGGAACCTCTCATAACCGCCAGATAATGCCTCCGATCCTTTGGCAAGAATACTTATATATAAGAAGTACTAGCGGCGTATCCACCATATTCTTGTCAAATTCTCCTTGGCTTTATCCTTAAGTTATGATTGGTTCTATGTAATTCTAAAACATAAAGAAAAACATAAAACTAAACGATTGGAGTTGAATCTTGATTTTCGGTGAAGGGGACTAGTTGGGTGTTTTCGTTTGGGCCGTCATTATCTTCGTCAGGATTGGCGTTGATGTTGAAAACTCTTCCTCTTGCTGGTGGTCCCAGTGATTGGGTTTTCTTGATTTACTTGGTTAACTGGGTTTGATTGAGCTTGAGCGTTTATGATGTTAACCAATCGAGGGCACGTGTTTCTAAAGTGGGTAGGGTCGCCACAATTGAAACAAGCTCGAACATATGGGAACATGGTGTATTGAGGTTGATGATAGGTTTGGATCATGTTTTGAGTAGGGGGAGAGATTTGGTTTTGAGCGGTGCGGCAAACCTTGCTCATATGACCATAGCGTCCACAATTTGCACATAGTCGACAAGGTAAGGTAAGGGGATGGTGATAAAAACAGGTGTTACATTGAGGGTGAGGTCCAAGATATGGTTTCTTGTTTTGGTAAGTTGAGTTGGGTGCCACTTGAGTGATTGAAATAGCTTGGATGGGTATGGCTTGGGCTTAATGCTAGTGGATGAGAGGAGAACTCCACAGTTAAGCGTGCTCAAGTGGGAGTAGTACTAGGATGGGTGACCTCCTAGGAAGTCTCCACCAGGGCAACAAAAAACAAAGCCGTGAGTTCCTGATGGGCCACCCATCAGGGGCAAAGCGGACAATATTGGTGATAACGAGGGGCAGGGGTGTTACAGAGTGATATCAGAGCCACTCCTGTGCCGTTCGGGATGTTGGGGCAAAACCTCATCGAGGACGATGAGTCCCTTAGGGGGGGTGATTGTAACAACTAATGGCAACCTCCCAAATGTGGGGCAAAAAAACCTCATCGAGGATAATGGCAACCTCCTACATGTTGGGGCAAAACCTCATCGAGGACGATGAGTCCCTTAGGGGGTGATTATAACACCTAATGGCATACCTCCCAACATCGTCCGTGTACAGGAGAGATTCCTGGTTCATAAGTAATGCCCTACCTCTAAAATCACCAACGCATTTTGGGCTTAATGCTAGTGGATGAGAGGAGAACTCCACAGTTAAGCGTGCTCAAGTGGGAGTAGTACTAGGATGGGTGACCTCCTGGGAAGTCTCCACCAGGGCAAACAAAAACAAAGCCGTGAGTTCCTGGATGGGCCACCCCAAGGGCAAAGCGGACAATATTGGTGATAACGAGGGGCAGGGGTGTTACAGATTGGTATCAGAGCCATGACTATAGGGATATAGGATAGGTTATTAGACCCTTAGAGCCTATACTATAGTCTGCCTAAATTTTTAATTGATTAGGTGGTTACATACAAACTTGTGATATTTATTTGTTTCATATTACAGTCAAACATACATGCTTATATACATATTCGTTATACATATATCAATGTTCAATTCATTTTCATACTCTCATTATTCAAGGATTTTGTTGCAATTTTCAAATCCCATCAAAGTAAGTTCTGCGACGGGCATGTAGTAACCGGAAGGGTACAAGTACCGGTAGTCGGGACGTCCTGTCTAGGTTGGCATTCGTATAAATCCAAAATAACGGACCAGTTTGCCTACCTGGGGACTAACGATGAGAGTACGACTGACCTATTAGGCCAAAGCATGCCACACCAAACGTCGTTCGAACTAACCTCACTTTGAGATGTCACCGTGTCCATGCCGGGGCACATTCCGAATATCAAACGTTACATATTTCTCGATTTTCTCCGGGTTTTAGTGTACGTAACCAGGCTAACACATGCGAACCATATGAAAAACCCGGTAATCATGGGGGCCCACGTGATTACGAAGGTGAAGTATGGCGGCATGCAAGGCCCAATTACGAGCAAAACCCAAGACATCCTATGGATGTAGTAGATTTATTTTTCTATATTTATTTTATGAACGTCCATTCCCAAACACGACCCACGATCCCAAAGGCATCCAACTCATACTCTTGACATGTATTCCTTGTAGATGTCTTCTAACCTCGCCGGTAGGAAGATGAGAGCAGGAAAAGCCCGTGAACGCATGGCTGCCCAAATCGCTCAGCAAATGGCGACCGTAATACCAAACATCGTAGTTCAAGTTCAACAAGCCCTTACCGCAAATTCCGTTAACCCAACCCAACAAGAAGATCAAAACACTATCAATCCTTCAGTCACTAAATGCACCTACAAACATTTCAAATCCTGCGATCCTCCAAAATACGAAGGTACTGAAGGTGTCACCGCTCTCCTCCATTGGTTCGAAGAAATGGAGAACACTTTTCTAAATTGCGATTGCCCCGATGATCGCAAAGTGCGTTATGCTACCGGTCGTTTACTTGGGACGGCACTCACATGGTGGAATACAGAGAAGACCAAACGAGGTGTTGAAGAAACTATGACCTTGACTTGGGAAGAATTGAAGGGAATCATGACAAGACGGTTTTGCCCAAGAAGCGAAATCAAGAAATTGGAGGATGAGTTTCATGCTTTAAAACAAAAGGAAGGCGACCACACCACATACAACCAGAGATTCCTTGAGTTAAATCAAATGGTTCCCAATTTGTTTACTCCCCTCTACCGTTTGATCGAGCACTACATTCGTGGTCTTCCATCAAAGATTCAAGACTCTGTAATAAGTACCTCGCCTGCAACTTTGGAAGCAGCAATGGAGCTAGCAACCGCGCTCACTGAGAACCGAATCCGAAACAAAGATTTCAAAGAGGAAAAGAAGAAGGATAAAGCATCAACCGAAACCTCAAACTCCACACGAACCGAATCCTTTACACCACCTACTTCTAAGAGAAAACGTGATGGGCAAATCTTCGCCGTCACCCAACGCAACCAACCAGCTTCACAAGTTGTACCTCCTCAAACTATCCCAATCACTCAAGTAGCACCCAACTCAACTTACCTAAACAAGAAACCTTACATTGGACCTCACCCTCAATGCAACACCTGTTTCTATCACCATCCATCTACCTTACCCTGTCGACTATGTGCGAATTGTGGACGCTACGGTCATTTGAGCAACGTTTGCCGCACCTCTCAAAACCAAACCTCAACCCCTACTCAACCCATGATCCAAACATATCAACAACCTCAATACCCCATGTACCCATATGTTCGAGCTTGTTTCAATTGTGGCGACCCTACCCATTTTAGAAACACATGCCCTCGTTTGGTTAACATCATAAACGCCCAAGCTCAAGCAAACCCAGTTAACCAAGCAAACCAAGCAAACCCAGCTCCACCGCCAGCAAGAGGAAGAGTTTATAACATCAACGCCAATCCTGTTGAAGATGTTAACGGTCCAAACCAACCACTTAACTAGCCTTCTCTCATCAAGAATCCAGATTCAACTCCAATCACTTAGTTTTTATGTTTTTCTTTATGTTATCTCAATTTTCACGTATCTCAATTGGAATTTTATCCAAGAATTTTAATGCAAATTACTAGTTCAGTTTGTTTTATACTCATTGATTTAATATTCATATCATCATACTTCACGACATATCTCAGTTTCATCATTTAAAGAAGTTGAGTTGTGCCTCCTTCTACATAGACTAACCTCTCCATCATATTAAACGAGAGAGGTTTTGTCAAACACGGATACTATCAGAATTAATACTCAAGCGCTGGTTGTTGTGTTATTTATGTTGTAGAGTCGCATAGAACTAATCATAACTTGCGGATAAAGTCAATGAGAATTTGACAAGAATATGGTGGATACGCCGCTGGTACTTCCTATATATAAGTATTCTTGTCAAATGATGGAGGCATTATCAGGCGGTTATGAGAGGTTCCATGCATAGGTTGTTTGTGTGATTAAGTTATTCATTTTCAGTATATGCAATAAGCTCGGCTCCGTTTGATTGAGCCTTGAGCACATAGACAATTTCATTTTTCAGTACATTCAATACGATCGGCTCCGTTTGATTGAGCCTTGATCGCACAGATATATATCATTTCAGTATTTTTATGTTTGTCGTATTGGTTGTAGAGTTATAGGACTAATCATAATTCACTGATAAAACCAATGAAAATTTGACAAGAATATGGTGGATACGCCGCTGGTACTTCCTATATATAAGTATTCTTGCCAAAGGATCAGGGGCGTTATCAGGCGGTTATGAGAAGTTCCTTGTAGGATTTAGTATTGCCTTGGTTGAAATTTGTGTTACATACATATATCATCTCACTATTTAAAGAAATTGGAATGTGATCCATTTCTACATAGACTAACCTTTCCATCATAACAAACGAGAGAGGAACTGTCACCATTCAAACATATATACTATCAGAATGTGGATTCAATTATTAGTTGTTGTGTTTTTGTGTAGATTGTAGTATTAGAAGTTTTGCCTTAGGATATAACCATACTTTTCCAAACATATCTACACTCTTATACACGATATCATTTTAGCGAATCATTCCTGCTTAACAATACTTATACAGTAGGCAACAAAAAGCGATTCCTGTATTAGGATACTTAACCTTTACAAGGAACGTTACCGCCTCAAACAAAAACCTAAACCCTTATTTTCTTCTAAACATGTAACTGGCAAACTCAACACCATCATTCTTTTAGTCAATTATATCCCTATTTAAATTTCGGGACGAAATTTCTAAAAAGCAGGGGATACTGTAACATCCGTCAAAAACGGATTTACCAAACCCGCTCCGTTTATCAACCGAACAGTCAGTCAAATTTTTTCGTTGCGAATTAAATGCCCAAAATAATTTTAAACGATCCGTAATCAATTATTATGCGGGGATATATATTTAGTTTTTGAAAAACTGATAAAAATAACAAAATAAAAATGTGTTAATCATGCCGGGTTTCGAACTCGGGTCTGTACCGGTTCAAACCAAACACTTATCCCTTAACCGAACAACCGCTCCGCCACTTTGATTTTTTGATGAATAAAGGAATCAATTAATTCATATATTAAAGTTCGGTAATCAAATTCAGTAATTTGCGCCCAAAATAGCAGTCGTCGGAAATCCCGACGACTTCGCCGTTTAATTACGTTTTCGCTCAAATTAACCGTAGAATTAACTCTCACAACGGTTATAACCGACATATGAACCCGCGACATCAGCTGTAACCGCCGGAGAACGGCTGACTTCGAATTGAGACCGAATTCAGACCCCATTCATCTCAATACTACCCTATAAATACACCCTCAACTCGCCAGAAACCTTTCACACTCAAATCGCACCTTTTCTCGGCGAAAAATCACTCGCCGGAAATACTTGATACTTCGCCGGAAAACCGTATCAGTAATCTCTGAGCTTACTGAACCCCCTAAACTTTCACCGAAGTCACCCACAACCTTTGTAACCTTTCGGAAGACTCTCTGCTGCAAGAGACTCGTCGCCGGAAGAACTTGCTGCCCACCGGAGTTCTGCCGGAAAACAGAGGAGAAACAGCCGGTACATCTCACGCCTAATTCCTTCCCTTTTTACTTTTATCTCGACTGTAATTGATCATTAAAACACTAAAGAAACTTGAATCAACATTCAAATCCGTAGTCGTCACTTCCGGTGAAAACCAGTGAAGAAGACGATGTTACGGTAATGGTTAAGTATAATTAAAATCAAGATAATTACCGGGTTAGACACACAGTCCAGCGGTGGACTGTGTGCACTTTTAACGCTAAGGTCACGAGTTCGAGTATTGTTCCTCACACGCTGCCTTAATAAAAATCCCTTTTTTCGCAAAACTGAACCGGAGTGTTTTGGGTATATGTTAAGTATATTGATAACCGAGTTTATAACCAAGTGCGACACACAGTCCAGCGGTGGAGTGTGTGTCCGCTAACCCACAGGTCCCGGGTTCGAGACCTGTGGAGCGCACCGGTTTTGTGATTTAATTCATTTTTAAAAATAAAGTGATTTCTGTTTAAATCTAATTAATGTATATAGGTAATTAAAATCGGATATATGACGGGTTAGACACGTAGCTCATTGGTAGAGCTGCATGCACACGTACGGGAGGTCTCGGGTTCGAGCCTCACCCGGCGCACAACAATATGCCTTCGAACCGGTCAACGCTAGTCAAAGTCAACGGTCAAAAGTCAACTGTAGCAAAAATAAAATATTTTTTTTATTTTATTTTAAAATCAATTAAAAATACTTAAAAATAACTTTTTAAGGTTAGAAAATAGCCACAAACTCACAAAAATACACCCAACAATCCTACTAAAATAGATTGATAAAACCCGTTTACTTACCAAACCATAATGCGATTTATCTAGGTTAATTTCACTCGTGGTTATCACCATTTCGCGTGCATTCAACCTCATCAACCGAACGCACCCAATGTGAGTGAATTCTTACAAACTCCCCTTTTTATTCATGTTTTGGGGTGTATCATGTGTCGCTTAAACTAATTCTCTTATGCAAATTCGTGCTATACCATTTTATGAACTAAATTAGAATGTAACTATTATTGGTTGTGATGTATTACATATTGTCAAAGTTGTATGCAAATTATTTAGGCCCATCAGTTCCTCGTGGGAGACGAGAACAACGCGTGCCTTAAAACTCATTCATTAGGCCCATCAGTTCCTCGTGGGAGACGAGAACAACGCGTGCCTCAAAACTCATACATTAGGCCCATCAGTTCGTAAGAACAACGCGTGCCTCAAAACTCATACATTAGGCCCATCAGTTCGTAAGAACAACGCGTGCCTCAAAACTCATTCATTAGGCCCATCAGTTCCTCGTGGGAGACGAGTCGAACAACGCGTGCCTCAAAACAATTATTTGGTGTTTGTGTGTTCAATATTCAATATTATGTGTTGTGTGAATAAATTTACATCTACATTTACTCATATGTGGTATGCACCTTATTTATAATCAATTGGATAACTCGTTCAAATGTTTTCCATAGGATTCACTCGCCAACATTATGTTGATCCAAAAACCTTTTTACACATGATACAGGTGAACAGGTTGAAGCAAGGAAAACATAGGATATGCCTTAGAAGAGAACCAAGAAGCTTAGATTGATAGTTAGAACACGTTGTATCATTTATTGTAAATTTCCATTAAATTGTATTAATGAATATGAAACATATAATAAATGTCATGAGCTTTGATGATAACCCAATTATGCCCCGATCACCTTTTCCGCTGCGGGTCGGGGTGTGACAGGTATGGCGTGTGAAATTGTTTGATTACGTTGGATAGTAGCGAAAAGTTTCCCGTCTCTTTTTCTCTTAGAAATGGGTTGAGAAGGTGATTCGGTTTGGGTGGAGTTTGAAGTTTCAGTCGGTGCTTTATCCTTCTTCTTCTCCTCCTTGAAGTCTTTGTTCCGGATTCGGTTCTCGGTGAGCTCTGTTGCTATCTCCATTGCTGCTTCCAAAGTTGCAGGCGTGGTACTTATTACAGAGTCTTGAATCTTTGACGGAAGACCTCGAATGTAGTGCTCGATCAAACGGTAGAGGGGAGTGAACAAATTGGGAACCATTTGATGTAACTCGAGGAATCTTTTGTTGTATGTGGTGTGGTCTCCTTCCTTTTGCTTCAACGAATAAAACTCATCTTCTAATTTCTTGATTTCGCTCCTTGTGGAAAATCGTCTGGTCATGATTTCCTTCAATTCATCCCAAGTTAAAGTCATAGCATCGTCAACGCCTCGTTTGGCCTTCTCTGTATTCCACCAAGTAAGTGCTATCCCATATAATCGACCGGTAGCATATCGCACTTTGCGATCATCGGGGCAATCGCAATTCAGAAAAATGTTCTCCATTTCTTCAAATCAATGGAGGAGGGCGGTGACACCTTCAGTCCCTTCGTATTTTGGAGGGTTGCATGATTTGAAATGCTTGTAGGTGCATTTAGTGGTATTTGGGGGAGGGTTGATAACGTGTTGATCTTCTTGATTGACAGGATTAGCGGTAAGTGCTTGTTGGACTTGGATTATAATGTTGGGTATTACGGCAGCCATTTGTTGAGCGATTAGGGCAGCCATGCGCTCGCGGGCTTTTCCTGCTCTCATCTTCCTACGGGCGAGATTAGAAAACATCTACAAGGAATACATGTCAAGAGTATGAGTTGGATGTTTTTGGGTTCATGGGTCGCACTAGGAATGAACATTCATAAAATAAATATAGAAAAATAAATCTACTACATCCATGGGATGTCTTGGGCTTTGCTCGTCATTAGGCCCTACATGCCGCCATACTTGACCTTCGTAATCATGTGGGTCCCCATGAATACCGGGTTTTTCTTATGGTTCGCATGTGTTAGCCTGGTTACGTACACTAAAACCCAGAGAAAATCAAGAAATATGTATATAACGTATGATATTCGGAATGTGTCCAGGTGTAGACACGGTGACACCTCAAAGTGGGTTAGTTCGAACGACGTTTGGTGTGGCATGCCTTGGCCTAATAGGTCCTTCGTACTCTCATCGTTAGTCCCCAGGTAGGCAAACTGGTCCGTTATATTGGATTTATACGAATGCCAACCTAGACAGGACGTTCCGACTACCGGTACTTGTACCCTTCCAGTTTCTACATGCCCGTCGCAGAACTTACTTTGATGAGATTTGAAAATTGCAACAAAATCTTTGAATAACAAATGTATGAAGATGAATTGAATATATGAACATTGAATATGTATGATGAATGTGTATATAAGTATGTATGTTTGACTGTAAGTATAAACAAATATGAAACACATAAATATCATAAGTTTGTATGTAACCACCTAAACAATTAAAATTTAGGCAAACTATAGTTTAGGCTCTAAGGGTCTAATAACCTATCCTATATCCCATAGTCATGGCTCTGATACCAATCTGTCACACCCCGACCCGCAGCGGAAAAGGTGATCGGGGCATGATTGGGTTATCATCAAAGCTCATGACATTTATTTTAACGTTTCATATTCATTAATACACTTTAATGGAAAATTACAATCAATATTACATCATGTCCTAAATATCAATCTAGGCTTCATTGTTTTCTTCTAAGGCATTTCCTATGTTTTCCTTGCTTCATCCTGTTCACCTGTATCATGTGTAAAAAGGGTTTTTGGATCAACAAAAAGTTGGCGAGTGAATCCTATGGAAAACATTTGAACAAGTTTATTTAATTGATTATCAAATAAAGTGCACAACCACACATGAGTAAAAATAGATGTAAACTTATTCACCAATCAATTTAATATTAAATAATACACACATGAACAATAATGGATCGTTTTGAGGCACGCGTTGCTCAACTCGTCTCTCACGAGGAACTGATGGGCCTAATGAATGAATTGCATATAAATAGACAAAATGAAATACATAACTACAAACAATATAAACTCAATAATACACACACGAACAATAATGGATTTGTTTTGAGGCACGCATTGCTCAACTCGTCTCACACGAGGAACTGATGGGCCTAATGAATGAATTGCATATAAATAGACAAAATGAAATACATAACTACAAGCAATGTATACAATCTAAGTTTAGAACACAATATGGTATGGCACAAGTTTAAATAAACGAGTTAATTTTATGACACATGACACACCCCAAAACGTGTAATTAAAAAGGGGAGTTGTAAGATTCACTCACATTGGGTGTGTTCGGTTGATAATGTTGAATGCACGCGAAGTTGGTTTTAACCACGAGTGAAACTAACCTAGATAATAACATAATGGTTTGGTAAATAATGGGATTTTATTAATCAATTTTAGTAGGATTGTTGGTTGTTTTTTTTGTGAGTTTAAGGTATTTTCTAACCTTAAAAATGCTATTTTTAAGTATTTTTAATTGATTTTTAATTAAAATAAATAAATAAAAATAATAAAAAAATGTTGACTTTTTGACCGTTGACCATTGACCATTGACCATTGATTGTTGACCGGTTCGCATGTGTAATTGTGTGCGCTGGGTGAGGCTCGAACCCGAGACCTCCCGTACGCGTGCACGCAGCTCTACCAACTGAGCTACGTGTCTAACCGAAATAATTCTGTTTTTAATTATATTTATATATTAATTGAATTAAACAGAAAATCATTTATTTTAAAAACAATTTTAAAGCATCGAACCGGGGCGCTCCACAGGTCTCGAACCCGGGACCTGTGGGTTGAGTTAACACACAGTCCACCGCTGGACTGTGTGTCTAACTTGTTAAATAAACCCATTTTTATTATACTTATATACAAACTAAATATTTTCATTTCTGTCTTAAATAAAAAGTTTGATAATTGTCCGGACCGGTGCGGTAGTCCGGACTCGAACTCGTGACCTGTGATTAAACATTCACACAGTCCACCACTGGACTGTGTGTCTATCTTGGTTATTATTCCGGTTTTTATTAAACTTAACATCTTACTCAGTGACTCCGGTTCGGTTAAAAAAAAGGAACATTTTTATTAGGGCGAAGGTGCGTAGGACAAGATTCGAACTCGAGACGTAAGCGTGCTTTATGTGCACACAGTCCACCACTGGACTGTGTGTTTAACCCGAGTTATATCTTGATTTAAATTAAACTTATAGACTACTGATAACTTCGTCTTCTTCGTCGAATTTAACCAGAACTATCGTCCGACTGATTCGTCGATTAAATCATGTTCTTTTCGTGTTTTGAGGTTAATTACAGGTGAGATAAATAAAAAGAACGAAAAATTAGGCGTAAGGTATACCGAACTGGACTCCTCTGTTTCTCCGGCGAAACTCCGGTGACAGCAGAAACTTCCGGCGACGTGTGTCTTGCGGCAGAGAGTCTTCAGAGAGCTTGAGATGGATGTGAGTGGCTTCGGTATAAGTTCTGGATGTTCAGTAAGGCTCAGAAGTGAAGGGCTCGGTTTTCCGGCGAGGTGCAGAACTTTTCCGGCGTGTGGAATTACGTCCGGTAAAGGTGTGATTGTGAGCGAAAAAGCTAGCAGAGGTTCGAGGAGGTATTTATAGGGTGGGACATCGACGTATTTGGCCCGTTTTCTGACTTGATTCGTCGGTTAGAAACTTTCTGGCGGTTATAACTTGTGTCGCGGACTCAGGCATCGGTTATAACCGATGTAGTGATTAAAGTATAACTGAAGTAACCGTCCAATCTTAGCGAGATAGTCGGAATTTCCGACGACTGCAATTGGGCGCGTCGGTATTTGAATTCGATACTCATGTTATGAATTAATTGTCTTCAATATTGAACAAGAAACACAAGTGGCGTAGTGGTTGGATGGTTGGAAGATAAGTTGTTTGCTGAAACGCTGGCTGACCCGGGTTCGAAACCCGGCAGCACTAATTTATTTTTAAATCACTATTTTTAAGACTTTTTCAAATATAAATTATATATTCCAATATATTTATTAATTATGTATCGTTTAAAATTATTTTGGGCATTAAATTCGCAACGAAATTTTTAACTGATTGCTCGGTTAATAAACGGAGCGGGTTTGGTAAATCCGTTTTTTGACGGATGTTACAATTTGTGTATTTTTAATCCTTGATTCAAATCCGATCCTTTAAAACATTTTCTGGATGTGAAAACGCAAACCGTTGCGTAAAAATCAGTTTAACACAACGTACGCTCCAGAACAAGGGAATAAGTTGAACATACCTTAAATAACCCTAACATAACTTAGAAATAAGTTTTAAAGGGTTCGGTAAGCCAAAAACATGTTTATTCAACTCTAGGGGCTAATTTGCAAAATCGCGAAACTATGCCACTTCGCGTATTTTGCTATTTGGAACATGTTCGGACATCCAAAAATTTTTGTAATCATTAAAATATCATATTTTAGTGATTGGGATGCAAAAATACCTTTCGTTTCGCAATTTAAATCGTTTTCGCGTTTATTGCAATTTCGTCGTAATTAACCGAAAACCGCAACCGTACGACCGAACGCGCCAACACCCGGGACACTTTTGAACATATTTCATGTTCCCTATGCTTTGTCATCCTTATGAAGCTTGCAAAGTTGGTTAACGGGGGTTTAACGCGTCGAAAAACAAGTTTAAAGGCTGGAGGGACCAAAACTGCAACTTTTGCAAACTTCAGCCCCTGCACAACGCTTACGGACCGTAAGCCATGGACCATACGGTCCGTAAGGCATGCCAAGAACCATAATTTGGCAGCCCCTTTATTTTTATTCTTGGAGGCCAAGTTGTGTGATCACCAAGGCTTTAATTCCTAGCCTAACAAGTGTATGGTGTAGATTGTTCCATGTTCACCATGCAAAACACTTGGCATGATCTAATGGTTCCAGAATTCCTATAAATACCCATGATCACCTTCATTCCAATTTGCTCATTTTCTTTCCATCTTCATCTTTGCTCTAAATTGGAGGCTACCATTATCTTGATCTCTTTAGTTGTTTTAGCTATTTCAAGCTAAAAGTCAAATAATGTTTGACTTTCGGCTTTGACCATGAATTGGTCAAGAAAAAGTTCATTTGAACTTTGCAACGTGATCGTAATCATGATGGTTATAGTCCTTGCAACGATACCTACTGATTACCATGTTAACTAGTTGTAGTGACGAGTCAAAGTTTCGGTCAATAATGCGATAAATGCGAATTATCCGATGGAACTATTTCCGTGTATCAAAACACTTTGTTTTGATATCAAAACATTTTTTAAAAAACTTAGGTTAGACATATTTTAGCATGTCTAACTCGTCACTTCTGGGTTTAGTGCTTATTTAGGGACTTTCGAACTCGACCTGGTTGGCCGATCATTAGAATCCGACAAAACATATTTTGTGGCCCTAGTTGTATAGGGAATAACCTTCGAGGGTTATACCTTATGGTTACTTCGTTTAAGCAGTTGTATGATATGTAGTTTATATGCCTTAGGAAAATGACCAAAATGCCCTTTTTGCGCATAAATTCAATCTAAACATATGTAACCTAAATTTTGACACTTAAACTGATTGTGCAACATTATTAAACATCGTTTAGGCATATAAGACTTATCATAGGACTAGTTAGACCATCCGAACGCGCTTTTGCACAAACAACACGTTAAAGTAGCTTAAACTACCTTAACGAGTCGTAACGGGTCATAAGCACCTAGGATTGCTTTCAAATCAGAATGTAGGCTTAGTTAAACCATAGCATATGAGTTCCAACACTCATTTGGTTTACAAGACCTCATTTTATCCGATCTCCCGATTTAGGTTCCGATTTATTAACATAGTGATTCCATACTAGGTGCCACTTGATTCCTTGACTTTTTGAGCTTTGTTAGTTCACTAGATCATGGATACTTGCAATCTCAAGTGAGTACATAGTCCCCCTCTTTTACGTTTTCAAATGTTTTGGGGTGAAACATATTGTGCGTATGATTACTTTCGTGTTTTCATAACATATTACATGCTTTGATTACTAGTACATATACTACATGATTTTTATTGCATTTGATTTACATGTTGATTTGCATAATTAACACCTTGGTTTTTCAAAGACATTTTTGCTATGTATGTTGACCTAGCATACTAGTACATGGTTTTCAAAAACTTTTTCAAAAGACATTTTCTTGACATTTTCAAAGACATTTTCAAGACATGCTTACATTGTTATTTGACATTTTGGTGCGTTGAACTCGACAATGATACATTCATTAACATTGAGCACGCCGACCGGTAGTATGTAATGGTACCATAGGATTGACAATCCCGTTCTCGCGTCCTAGGTTTGTTTGGAAGTAGACCTTAGGGAACGACAGAATCCGATGAACATTGATAAACCCTTGACCGGATAGGGGTTTATCCGACAGTCAACAAGGCTTGAATGTATTCGCCAACAACCCATAATATATATCCTAACAATAAAGGCAAATGGTTTATAAAACTCGACATTAATCACTCGACATTTGTTTACTCGGCATTGGCTTACTCGACATTAGTTTAATTGACATTGTTTACTCGACATTTGGTTTACTTGACATTGTTTACTCGACATTGGTTTCTTCGACATTGTTTACATGACATTTGTTTAAATGACATTTATTTACTTGATATTTAGCTACACGACATTGGTTTACATGACATTTATTTACTCGACATTTTAGGATTGGTTTATGGTGAGTGATTTAAATAACGTGACATATGTAATGTGATAAAAGCATGGTGGATACGCCGATGGTACTTCCTATATATAAGTGCTTTTATTATCTTACATATCGTGGCGTTATCTAAATCATTTTAAACAAAATACAAGGCATGACGTTTTACACAAGACAAAACATACTTTTGGTTATCTATATAACCATATATTATTTCTTTTATATCATATTGATTTTTCATATGGTTTTTATAACAGAAACTTTTTATGGTTCATGGCAACTTTTGTATTACTTTAAACTTTTCTTAAAATAATCAAAGCCATGAAGCATCAACACAAAACCTATGTACTCGCCGACATTTTTTTTGCTGACTTTATTTTCACATATGTTTCAGGTGCAAATGTTTAATGTCAAACTAGCTACACTTAGGGCGGACTGGGCCTTAGTGACTATAAAATCAGAATAATAGCTTAACTTTTGTTGTATTTCCGTTTTATCCAAGACAATGTAAACAGTATCAATTAATGAAACTCAACTTATGTGCCATGGTTATTGAAATAATAATTCTTTTACGACACTCCCCGACGTTTCCGCCGCGGTTTGTTGTTTTACGCGGTCGTGGTGTGACATAAAAGGATGTCCTAGCACGAGCTTATGGTATCCTAAAAACGACAATTTTGACTTAACGGGATATGAGTGGACAAGCTGAACTCGAAATCTACAACTGTAGGATGCCAGTTCTTTGGCACGCGTTTGGTAACGTGGCAGTGTAAGAAACAAATCACGGTCTCTCTCTCAACCTGTGAAGCGGAATACATTTCTGCTTCCAATTGTTGCTCACAAATCCTCTGGATTCAGCAACAGATGAGGGATTATGGTCTACAGTTTCTTGAAATGCCTTTATTTGTAGATAACAAAGCAGCCGTCGATATAACTAAAAATCTTGTTCATCACTCACGTACAAAACACATTGAAATTCGATACCATTTCATTCATGGCTGTTTTGAAAAGAAATTGGTTCGAATAGAAAAATTCCACACCGACGAACAAAGGGCTGATTTTTGTACAAAGCATTTCCATTAACAAGATTTAAATATCTAATGCGGCTTAACGGTATTAAAAATTTTCTTGCAGGTGCGGAAGCTGAGGTTTAATACGGATAGGATAACGAATTCACGTAATCCGCATTGGTTTGTATGGTTTGTAAATATCTTTCTACTTTAGTATTTCTTAAAAATCTAAAATCCAAAAATATCTTTTTGATTTTAGGGGGAGAAATATTTCGGAAAATACAAAAACATATGAAAAATTTTAAAAAAGTGTACAAAAACATTGAAAAAGACAAAAAGAATTCGGTGTCATAAAAAGGAAATGATAGTACATCAGTGGACTATCACAGTATGCTAAAGAAATGGAAAGTTTCAAAGTGATAAACGAGTCTTACTGTGGATATGTCGATAGGCTTAACACGTTCAGTAAACTGTTTTCGAGATATAAACTAAATTTAACAACTGCTTAATCTTGTGGATTAACTTATCTTGGATATATGGACTTAGTACTCTGAAATTTCGTTTTAGAGATTGCCTGATTCTGAGATCCGAGGTCTTTATAGATAGTTAATATCTGGGTATTATACAAGTTCTTCTGATTTTGCGGAAGCAATAGCCTAGACTTCTATAATACTTTCGCTATAAACCCCAAACTTCATGCAAACTTGAAAAAGTAACGAAAGATCTAAGCCACATATTTCACTTCCAAAAAAACCATTTCTAAGCCATGTAAATCTATTTCAAGATAAACTAAAAGAGTGTCAAGCATGGATGCACACTAGGAGGCACTTGGGAGCTTCTACACCTTCATCACCTTACCTTCTAGTGTTACATAAGCTTGTGCAAAGTTGTAAGACCTTATACACTCACTTTTACACTTGATATATTATGTAGATGATAATATACAACTATCTATCTTGAACATCATACATAACAAAGCTTAAAAACTCTAGATATAACTTAAAAGCGTACAAAAATAAAGTATTTACATGTTGATTATATTAAATTTTGTGAGCTAGTTAGTATGAACTTGATGGTTATGATAATTTAGGTTTTTGAAATGTATGATCTTATATAATCTAGACTAGAAATGATGAACTAGACATCTTGTTAACCTTTGAGCCTTGAAACTAAACCGCACCACGATCCACTTAATTGCCTTGAATACATGTAAGTTTGAAAACATCAAAAAAGTTGGTGAGTTCATGTGTTTTAAATGCGAATGAAATGATCTTAAAAACATTTGAAATATCGTTGTGTGAAAATGTGGTTTGTAAATCGTCAATGAACTTGATGATCATTAATGTTTTGCAAGGACATTAATATGTGTGATGACATAGGAAGAACTTAACCCTAGACGATTTAACACCAGTTCACCCGGCTGGGACAACAAAATCACTACATGCAGCCACACAAGGACCCACGAGTGGGGCTCGCCTACACCCGATAGATCCACCACTCTAGTTTCATGGTCATATAAAAGATTAATGGCGCTTAAGAGAGACCCTATTTGCACATGATCTAATATTTCATTCCATAGCTAAACAATACCATCGAAACATGTATTTCACCCCGATAGTTATAAAACCGAAAACATTTAAGAGAAAAGGGGGACATGAACTCATAAGTTTGTGTCTGTATACATTCTAGAAAATGGGTATCCAAAAGCGCATAATAACCTAAAGTGTTCTAACTCATTAGACACTTGGGTTTATGTTAAATGTGTACACGTTGCTCATCTTGAACGTTATTTGTATTTTTTATGTATTTCGAACCCATGTGTATTTTAAATAACTTGGCAGTTATTTTTCTTTTAATATACGTATAGTTCTTATATATATACTTTGCATATGTACGAAATTGGCCTCGCCCTTCGTGAGTCTCCGTGCCTCGCACGGACATAAGTGGGCCAAGCCCATGAGAGTCTTTGTGCCTCGCACAAGTGAGAATGGGCCTAGCCCATTTGAGTCTCCGTGATCCACACGGTGTGATTGGCCCTAACCCATTTGAGTCTACGTGCCACACACGACATATGTTCGTTATGTGAGATATATATATTCTTCAAATATATATTTCTAAATTTGGTGAACATCTTTCACTTGTAATAATAGATTCGGTCCAAGATTGCATATTTGATTCACAAATATATATGCATACCCTTTTATAACTCTAAGTGTTAAAAATATTTATTTTTAACACTCGTATATACGTTGATGTACATATATGGTATTCTTTGTGAGTTTAAGCTTTGACAAGTGTATTTGAGTACATCACCATGTACTTCTGTATTTTATACGTATACATGTACCGTATATATACTCGTATTTGTATATTTTATTATTGGAATTTACGTCGTATTAATACGTATTTGTGTACATGCACATTCCTTGTATTCTTGAAATTTTACCAAGTGTATTATTGTACATATTTTATACGTATTAATATACTTGTATACTTATATGTATATACACTTCGTAATATCTATTTTAGTCTTTTCGGATTTATAAGTGTTAAAATATATTTATTTTTCCCTTGTCTAAAAATATATTATTTTTAGAGTTTCGTCGTGTCACATTTGTGGTGATCCGATCGTGTAACGACTTCGAATGAATTATCAATCAATGAATTCTTTGTGTTTTATTCAGAGATTTTTATTTTTATCATGTCAAATTGCACGATTCCGAACTCTTAAACAACTTCTGGAAGTGAAATTGCAAACTAATACGCAAACGTAATCAGATTAACGTGGCTTACACTCCAGAACAATGACATAAGCTAAACATACCCTAATTACCCTTTACATAACTTAGAAATAAGTTTTGAGGGCTTCGGTATGGCAAAAACACGCTTATGCAAGCTCAGGGGCTATTTTGCAAAATCTGCGAAACTCTGCCGATTTGCGTATTTCTTAATCCGGAACATGTACGCACATCCAAAAATTTTTGTAATCATTAAAATATAGTATTTTAATGATTGGAATTCAAAAATATCATTCGTTACGCGTTTACGCTCATTTGCGCGTTCGTTACGATTTTTGTCGTAATTAACCAAAAACCGCAACCGTACGACCGAACGAACTGATGCCGAGACATTTTTGAAGATATTTCAAGTTCCCTATGCTTTAACATCCTTACAGAGCTTAAAAATGGGTTTAACGGGTGTTAGAAGTGCCAAAATGTGACAAAACGAGTTCACGGTCCGTAAAGACCCCCAGCTAAGCAGATGCTTGGCAACTTTTTGTTTACTTCCATGGACACTAATCTTTCAAAATTACCACATTCCCTGGTCTTGACACCTCCCTAAACACCTGGAATGATCCTAGAACAAGCCCTAACACTTGTGATGATCTCCTAGATCATCCTCAACTATAAATAGGTGTGGTAAGCAACCACATTCTTTGCTCATTCCTTCTCTTTCTCTCTATAACTCTAAGTGGAGACTCCCACATTGTTGGAGGTCTCCCATTTGAGTTTTCTAAGTCTTTTCTTCATCCTTGGCTGCCTTGAGCACAAGTAAGTGCTCTAACCTAGCCTTGTTCATTCATTTTAGCTATTTCAAGTTAAAAAGTAAAACATGTTTGACTTTCAGCTTTGACCATTAATTGGTCCAAAACAAAGTCCAACTAGACTTTGCAACGTGATCGTAATCACGATGTTATGATCCTTAGCGATCATAGTTTCGGTCAAAAGTGCGTATTATGTGCATTTTACGATGGAAACATTTTTAGGTATCTAAACACTTTGTTTTGATATCAAATAAGTTTTCTAACTTAGTTAAACATGTTTTAACATGTTTAACTCGTCACTTTAGTTTTAGTGCTTATTTAGGGTCGTAAGTCGAGCGGTCTTGACCACCGCTTTGACTTTCGAATCTGACCCGTTTGGCCGATCTTAGGATCCGACCAAATACATATTTGTGACCATAGTTTTATAGGAATAACCCTCTAAGGTTATACCTTATGATCACGTCGTTTGGTTAGTATTATGTTAAGTCGCTAGTTATGCCTTTATAAATGACCAAAATGCCTTTTTTGCGCATAAATCGACTTTAAGCATATGTGACCAATGTTTTGACATATAAACTGATGTTACAACTATATTAAACTTATTTTGGCATATTAGACTTATCATAACACATTTCTAACCATCCGAACATGTATTTACGTAAATGATTCGTAAAGGTAGTGTAAAGTACCTTTACGAGTCATGACGGGTCAAAAGCACTTAGGAACCTTTTCAAATCAGAATGTAGACATTGTTAAACCATTTCATATGAGTGTCAACACTAATTTGGTTTACAAGACCTCATTCTATCCGATTCGTCGATTAAAGTCCCGACATTTACATAGTTATCCGATTTTAGGACACGCTTGATTTCTCGGACATTTGAGCTTGTTTAATCTTTGATTCAAGGTTATTTTGCAACCCCAAGTGAGTACATAGCTCCCCTCTTTTATGTTTTTCAAATATTTTGGGGTGATTCATATGTGCTAAATTGTTTTCAAGTTTTCAAATTACAAATGCTATGGTTTATATAAACACGATGATTTCAATAATGTGAACGAACTTGTTGGTGCGTTGTATACATGACACGAATGACATTCATTAACATTGATCAAGCCGACTAGTAGTAAGTTATGGTACCATAGGACTGACAATCCTGTTACCAAGGTTCCGGGTGTTTGTGGAAGTTTGGGGAACAACCGAAACTGTTTACTTTAACAAACCCTTTGGTGGTATTTTATTGCAATTTAAAGATACCCGTTGGTGGTATAGACGACCAAAAGTTTTCACAACTAAAACAAGGATGAACTGTTTACACAGACGATGAACAATTGGTTTATGACACGAATAATGGACGATTGGTTTATCACATGAACAATGGACGATTGGTTTATGGTAAGTGATTTAGATGACGGTACGTGTGTAATGTGATAAAAGCATGGTGGATACGCTGCTGGTACTTCCTATATTTAAGTGCTCTTATCGTATTACATTCGTGGTGTTATTTGCATCACTTGAACAAATGTTTTCAAACAAAGACACGCAACGATTTCAATTAAAGATATAAACCATACAAAGTTTCTTCAAGACGATTTACTACTCGAATTTACAAAACAAATGCCTTGGTCAAGATTCATGGCTACAAGTCTTTTATAAATTATAACTAACTTGTTTTAGTCGGTTAGTTATCATTGCAATATCAAATACTTTTGATAATAAGGTTTTCTATTAACGACTCTAGTAGTCTGACGAGGTAGTGCAATACATATTCAAAGCCAAGAATTTGACACACTCACAAAACCTATGTGCTCGTCGGCATATTTTTGCTGACTCGTTTTCACATATGTTTTAGGAAACCAAGTTTGATGTCGATGCATGCTCACTTATGATCGGACGCGGACTTAGTGCCTTAAAACATGAAAGACAATAGTTTATATAGTTGCTTTAAATTCTAAGACAATGTAACTATGTAATCTCAATATTCAATAAGACAAAACTTCAAATACCATGTGTTGTTGTAACAATCTATTAACGTGACTCCCCAACGTTTCCGCCGCGGTTTGTTGTTTTCACGCAGTCGGGGTGTTACACATTGGTATCAGAGCACTGGTTATAGGGAATTAGGTTATTAGTAATGCTTTGACCTAGACTATAACCTTCCTAGGACCCTAACGCGAGTTTACTTGCGTTTAGATTTATCAAATACAATACTATCACCTATCCTTAGGTGATTACCACAACAAATACAAAAGTTACAAAATCTCTTTCCGAAAACTTTTTGCAAAGAAAAACATCTATTCTTAGATAAATAATTTTTGGCTTTATGCCTTCAAGGTTTTCAAATCTCGTCAAAGTTTGGGTTTTATTAATGTGAACACATGCAATCTGGAAGGGTGGGTGCCTGTACCCCAAGTTTTCTGTCCAAGGTTAGAGTGTTTGTACAAATCTACTTAATCGGACCAGTCACTCTTACCTGGGAACTCTTGGGTGAGTGTCCACTTATAGGCTAAAGCATGTCTTCGTGATACATTATGAAGACCCATTTACTTTGATTAGTCACCATGTGTCGTTTATTTATTTTGAGAAACGAACGAATGACCACCATCCTTATTTCGTCAATATTTTTAACACCTCCCTTGATTTATGTCAATCTCACATATCTTCCTTCATGATTTCTTTTAGAATGCCTCCTGGACATGATACAACTCAAAATGCCGAAATGGCAGCCATTTTCGCTCAGCAAATTGCTGCTGTACTCCCAAATCTTGTGACCCAACCTAATCAAGCGAACAACAATAACAATAACAATGCACCAGTTCCATGCAACTATAAACAATTTTATTCGGCTAAACCACTCTCGTTTTCTAGGTCGTAGGGAGCCACTAGGCTTCTCCAACGGTTTTAGAGCCTCGAAAGTACTTTTCGTCATGTGCAATGCCTGAATGAGCGAAAAGTTGAGTTTGCGTCGAGCGTATTCAAAAAGAGAGCTCTTACATGGTGGAATGGTATTATGAGAGACAGAGGTGCTGAAGTTGCCTTAGCTCAAACTTGGGAAGAGCTTCGGGCTCTAATGATGAAGGAATTTTGTCCTCGTCATGAGCAGAGGGCGCTCGAAAACGAATTCCATGATCTCAAACAGGATAGTGGTGAGCATGATGCTTATACTGACCGATACGAGGAGTTAAGTTTGTTATGTCCGACTATGGTAACGCCTTTAGATAAGGCGATCGAGAAGTATATCGATGGTTTGCCTGACCCTGTTCAGGACATTGTTACCGGAAGTAACCCAACCACTGTCCGACTGGCTATTGAGCTAGCTTCAACTTTGACCGAGTCCTGGGTCAAAAAGGGTAACCTTCATCGCAAAGGCGATAAGAAATCATCCACCAAAACCACTCAAGGGAAACAAAAGGGAAACAAAGCTGAGCCTTCTAAATGATCGAAGAAGCGTAAAGCTTCTCAGAACTTTGCTGTTACTACACAACCCGCTCAAGCTGCTCAGCCCAATCAAACTCGCCAAAACCAACAAGCTCAACCTCCTGTGAGGAAGCAATATGCTGGTACTGCACCTTTGTGCAATCGGTGCAACGGTCACCACCAAGTTCAACAACCATGTCGTCAATGTTCTACTTGTGGGAGATTTGGTCACGTGGCCAACGTTTGTCGATCTGTTCCAAACCAAGCTGCACAGAACCCTGTCCAACCTAAAGCAAATCCCGTTTGACCTCACTTTCCACATGGGTCATGTTTTAACTGTGTCGAGATGGGCCATTACAAGAACAACTGCCAAAAATTATCCAATGCCAATCAAGCTCACGGACGAGAATTCAACATTAACGCCAACGAGGCCCGTGCTGATAAGGAAGTCGTTAACGGTACGTTCCTTGTCAACAATCATCCTGCTTCTATTCTTTTCGATTCGGCTGCCGATAGGAGTTTTGTATCCTTAGCCTTTGAACCATTGCTTTCAATGCCAAGAACTAAACTAGGAAAGCCCTTGACTATCGAGATAGCTAGTGGCGAACCTCTTAAACTTGATTCTGTCATTCGTGATTTCCAATTAAACCTCGATAACCACCATTTTGCTATTAACCTCACACCAATGCAACTCGGGAGTTTCGACATCATCATAGGAATGGATTGGCTAACCAAGCATCATGCCGAAGTTATTTGTTTTGACAAGATAATTCGAATACCTCTTCCCTCTAGTGAAGTCTTAGAAGTTCATGGAGAGAAACCCGCTGGTAGTCTTAAACTCATGACCTGTAACAAAGCTCAAAAATACCTACCAAAGAACTATGTTGCCTTCCTAGCACATATCGTAGAGGATAAAGACAAAAGCAAAACTGTTCAGGATATCCCCGTTATTAGAGATTATCCCGAGGTCTTTCTCGAAGATTTACCTGATTTACCTCCCGTACGTCAAGTTGAGTTCCGCATTGATCTAGTACCTAGTGCCAACCCAATTGCTAAGTCTCCATACTGTCTTGCACAGTCTGAGATGCAAGAGTTATCGAAACAACTCCAAGAACTCTCTGATAAAGGATTCATTCATCCGAGCTATTCACCTTGGGGCGCTCCTGTCCTATTTGTGAAAAAGAAGGATGGATCTTTCCGTATGTGTATCGATTATCGTGAGCTCAACAAACTCACGATAAAAAATCGATATCCCCTACCTCGCGTTGATGATATCTTTGATCAGCTACAAGGTGCTACTTGCTTTTCAAAGATTGATCTACGTTCTGGGTATCATCAACTTCGTGTGCTCGAAGAAGATATTCCCAAGAGTTCTTTTCGCACTCGATATGGTCATTACGAGTTTACTCTCATGCCTTTCGGCTTGAAAAATGCTCCAGCTGTTTTCATGGACTTGATGAATCGGGTTTGTAAACCTTATTTTGACAAGTTCATCATTGTTTTCATCGACGACATTCTTATTTATTCCAAGTCTCCAGCCGAACACGAACATCACCTTCGATTAACTATGGAACTACTAAAGAAAGAACAACTTTATGCCAAATTCTCCAAGTGCGAGTTTTGGCTAAGAGAAGTTCACTTCTTGGGAGACATAGTCAACGAGCAAGGTATACATGTGGATCCATCCAAAATCGCTGCGATTGAGGATTGGAACACACCCACTACTCCCACATAAGTTCGCTCATTTCTTGATCTTGTTGGATATTACCGTCGATTCATCGCGAACTTCTCAAAGATCACGGTTCCCCTCACCGCTTTGACTCAAAAGAATAAGCCATTTGAGTGGGGACCCAAACAAGAGGAAGCCTTCCAAACGCTGAAACAAAAGATCTGCAATGCTCCTATTCTATCTTTACCCGATGGCAACGATGATTTTGTTGTCTATTGTGATGCATCGAATTTAGGCCTTGGTTGTGTTCTTATGCAACGAGATAAAGTCATAGCCTATGCGTCATGACAATTGAAAGTCCACGAGAAGAGCTACACGGCTCATGATCTTGAGTTAGGTGCTGTAGTTTTTGCTCTCAAAATTTTGGAGATATTACCTTTATGGTACGAGGTGTGTGGTTTTCACTGGCCACAAAAGTCTCCAACACATATTCAATCAAAAGGAGCTGAACATGAGGCAACGACGCTGGGTCGAACTTTTAAACGACTACGATTGCGAGATTCGCTACCATCCTGGTAAGGCGAATGTCGTGGCTGATGCGCTTAGTCATAAGGAACGTGTTGTGACATCCCGGTTTTTCAGATATCTTAAACGCACTACTTCACAATTATTTGTTCCTACGTTAATTTGGTTCGGAGAACTTAAATTGCACGCTCGAAAGAATTACGATAATTTCGTGTACTTGTCAAATAAATTATGTGCTACGTATTAAACGTTTATAAGTTGGTGCGTTATTATGTGATATCCGAGTTCGTGTTTTATGTTAGTTATAAAGTATAGACGTAGGAAATAAACAAATGAATCGAATCGAGCCGCGACACGAGCCAACTTCACTTCCTTGCGACTCAAGTAGTTAATCTAAACTTGAGGACCAAGTTTTAAACCCAAACCGACCCACCCAAACCCCTCGGCCGCGAATGAACCCAAACCGTAAACCCTCCCCTTGTTTCTTCTACTCTTTGCGCTATATATACACACACATGCATAAGCCTTCTTCACAAAAACAAAACACAAAACCCTAGTGGAGAAATCAGCCGACGGCAGCCTTCCTTTCAGTCTCTCGACCGCAAACAGCTGGTTACAACTTCATCTTGATCGCGGCAGTCCCCTCACCGTTCTTCTCTTCTCGGTCGCAAGTCCTCGCCAACATCCGATTCAGTCCCATCTAGTTCTCGGCTCTTGTCCAAGTCTCGGCTCATTGATCTTGTTATTAAAGGTTAGGATTATCATTGTTTGCAAGATTACATTCGGATTTATATGTTTGAATGTAGTGCTATGTTAGCCGATTAGTTTATGATGTTTGCAAGTTTGATGTTGTTAGAAATCTGGAAACATAGGCTGTGTTTTGTTTATAAAAACTCTAGCTTATGATTAGGGTTTGCATGGGTATGATATATATGATGATATATGATTTGTAATTCAGTTCTTGATCCCCTATGTTCATTGTATCGAGGGTTTAAGCTAGTTAGTTGTGATAAAGTGCTGAATCAGATTGCTGAATGGTGGTTACAGCCAACTTCAACTGGCTGTAACTCGGTCATTATTTGTCGAAAAACGGATTTTCTGAAGTCTAGAACGTAGAGTTTTGAAAAACAATTCTAATGGCGCTGGATTCACATTTTTCTGAAGTCGATTGTATTTTTAAGTGGCCAATTGAGTTCAGTAACTAAAGCTGTAAAAATCCTGAAATTTTGTTAGTTGTTTATCGAGTTGGATTTAATAATCTGTAGGGAGTCGAATCATGAAATTTGTACAGCCACTAGATATGGAAATTTCCAGGCAACTCCCATTGGAATTTTGTTAATTGGACGAACAGTGATTTTTAAATAAATTCTTCCGTGGACTGCAGTCAGAAAGCGACGAATCTGACTGCAGCCTAGTATGTTAATATTTACGAATAATTTGTAAAGTGTTAGGACTTGAAAAATTTATATAAAATTCTACAGTATAGTTTTCACCTTCTGTAAAATAATTGGAATTTTTGGAATGTTGGAACTATTTTATAAAAATCCTTGAAAACAGCCTAATTATGATTATATGAGCTGAAACTTGATAACTTGTGAATGTATGTACCAAAGTGTTGTATGAATTGGTTTTGTGTACATGATAAATTGTTTTGATCACTATGTTCATATGAGGATACTTGCATGCATGTTTGAGTGATAGTAATTGTGATTCTGTGTACTGCTTTGTGCGTTAATTATGTGTAGGATTTGTATTGGTGTGTTTACACACTAACTTGAAATCAATTGACTTGTTAGGACGCAATTAGCGGTCCCATCATTTCAACTTCTGTCTTACACTAACCGAGCAACTAAAGGGAGTTCACGGCCCCTAATTTTATCCGGTTTTAAACAACAGGGGGAGAAACATGTATACACTCTTCAAACTCAATCTCTTTACGTTATACGAATTTAACGTCACATAACTATTCGGTAACTAAGTTAATGTTAATGTAATGATATGGTCACTAAGCAGCTATATCACTTAAGTACTCGTCAATCTCTCGGATCGTTAGTATTGGGTTTTAATAGCGGGGGAGTTATAAGTAGTACTACTGGGCCCGACAAGCCCCATCCGAGCTAGTCGCGCTAGCCGACCGGGTATGGTCAACGGGTGAATAATTCGGCCTAACTTCGCCATGGTCAGTGATAGGCCTGGCAACACGGAGGCACAACAGTCAGCTTCGATCGCGAACACTTACGTGACATAACTTTAGGCTAGCTACCTATATATGTTAACATTGAACTTAATTACGAATCAACTATATTATTCCGGGTTTGGAATAATGGAAACAACAACTATATTATCCCGGGTTGAGGATAATGGAACACCAACTTATTATTCCGGGTTTGGAATAATGGAAACAACAACTATATTATCCCGGGTTGAGGATAATGGAAACGACAACTTATTATTCCGGGTTTGGAATAATGGAACCAACATCATATTATATTCCGGATTGGGAATAATAGAACCAAATCGTTATCCCGGGTAAGGGATAACGTGGAAAACAAACTTGTAACCGAACAAATGAACTTTTGAAAACCTGTGAACTCACTCATCTTTAATGTTGACACTTGTTTCTTTACATGTTTCTCAGGACGCTAGGAGCTCTAGGTGCACTCACTTGCATTGATCAAGACACCTTTTATCGAGTCTCATTTACAAACATTGTTTTGGGTTTTTCTTTAGTTTTGGCGTTTGTGTTGGCGCCCGTTTCTCTACTTATTTTTATGCTTCCGCTCAACCATAAAAACTAATGCTTCCGCTAAACATTGTAAACTAACTAAGACAATATAAAATCTACAATGAATGGTTAAACAAATGATTTTGGAAAACGTATTATCAAATCATATAGAGTCGTTCGACGTACTAGTGTCTCAGATTCTGGTTTGTTCACACGCCTCGCGGTAAAACTCCGCAAGTGGAAATTGAGGGTGTGACAGATTGGTATCAGAGCCTCTAGCTATAGAGAACCAGGTTTGCATTAGAAGTAGACCTAAACTATAGCTGATTACACGACACTAGACTTAGTTTGGCACCGAACTGTTATATCTTGTTAAGTGATGTACCACAACTATGTTATGTGAAATATGAATGCATAATTGAAACGAATGCAACTCGTAACTAACTACACAACCTAAAGGCAATGTCATCATCATCCTCATCATCATCCGACAAACTTACACAACCAAGGGCGCCAGGAAAGGCACCTATGGTGGAACCCTTACCATCTCATGGCGTGGAGACACGCTCAGCTGCTAGGAAAAGACTCGCCTAGGGGAGGAGTCGTCCTCACGCCCGACCATCGCTGTGATGGTCGAACCGGTTAACTCGTTAGAAGTAGGGAACGACCTACTTAGAGATATGATAAGAACGCAACAAGAACAACTAGAAAGAATGCATGAAACCACCCTAGCACAGGGATGGATGATACGACAACTGACTGGTAAAACTGAGTCGCTCGAGGAAGAGCAGCATACGAGTAAGATAGCTCGTAACACCTTAGCCAGAGATCTGCGTGCTGAGCAGATAAGAGCCGACTGGCTAAAGGACAGAGTTCTTGAGTCTAGCTGGAGAATTCAAGAACTGGAACAAAATCAGGCACCTGCACCAGTACCTGCCCCAACACCGGCCCCTCCAATGCCGGTAGGGGATCCAGAGGAGGATCCAGAGGAGGAGGACCCAGCTGTAGAAGCTGGAAATGCCGCGCAGGATGACGGCAACGATAGCGAATTAGGGAAATGGAGACGTAGAAGACTGACACGTCTCGCTTATTTTATTTACTTTCCTTCAGTCTATTTATTTTCTACTTAGATCTAAAATGGCAACTGGAAGTCGCGGAAATCTCAAACATGACGCCTTAAGAATTAGCCGCAATGATCCAAGAAAACGTGAATGCTGCTCTGGCAGGTGTTCAAAACCCACCAACAGCAGGAGGGGTCTTAACCCCTACAAGATGTTCCTCGATACGAAACCGAGCAATTTCACGGGTGCAGAAGGACCCATAGGACTGGTCTTGGATCGAAAAGTCCGAATCAGTGTTCGAAATGTGCAATTGCCTTGAGGCCAATAAGGTCAAGTATGCTGCCTCAACGCTGGAAGATGGGGCATTAACCTGGTGGAACGCGCAAGTCCAAACGCGTGGACTTATTGCTGCAAATGCAATGGCCTGGGCCGAGTTTTAGGCCCTAATCAAAGAAGAGTACTGTCCGCGAGACAGAGTTCAACAATTGGAGCAGACATTATGGAACCACAAGATGGTGGGATCTGAAATCGAAGCATACACAGCGAAACATCACGACTTGGTATTTCTATGTCCCGATCTGGCCAACACTGTTGAGAAACGACTCGAGTTTTACCTTGGGGGTCTGGTTCCGGAGATTCAGGGTATGGTAATGGCTAGTAACCCTGCAACGGAGCATCAAACAATCAGGTTGGCGCACAGACTCACCGATAAGGCGGTGGAACAAAGAAAGTTGCCAACTAGGGGCACAACTGAAGTTGCCCCTGATAATAAAAGAAAGTTTGAAGACTCGTCTGTTCGACAGTCTTCGTCATCCCAGCCACAACAGGGGAACCAGAAACGGTTCAATAATTACAACAGCCACCGGGTCACCAAAATCAGCCCGCCAACAACAACCAGAACGCAGGCGGCTATGTAGGTCGAAAGCCGCAGTGTAATCGCTGTAATCTTCATCATCACGGCCCTTGTGCCAGGAATCGCTGCCAACGATGTGGCAAGGTGGGACATGCGGCAAAGGATTGTCGTGGGGAAATCATGTCCCGACAGAACCAAAATCAACCCCAAGGCCCACAGCAGGGTGTTAACCGGGGATGCTATCAGTGTGGTAGCACTGCCCACTTCAAAAGAGACTGCCCACAGCTGCGTAACAACAACAACAATGGTGGGAACAACCACAACCACAATAACCACCACAACAACAATAACAACAACAATAATGGAAATTGTGGCACAGGAGGTGCCAAAGGTCGCGCATTTACATTGGGCCGCGGAGAGGCCAGAAACGACTCGAAACGTGGTCACCGGTAAGTTTCCCCTTAATGAACATTTTGCTACTGTGCTTTTTGATACGGGTGCGGATAGGAGCTTTATATCTGAGTCTTTTAGGAAGAACCTAAATCTCACGCCTAAACCCTTAGAGACCCCTTATGTCATAGAACTAGCAGATGGTAAATCCGTAGATGTGACCCATATAGTATCCGGCTGTCAACTCAAACTCGCCGGCCACACTTTTACCATTGATCTAATGACAACTACCCTGGGTAGTTTTGACGTGGTAGTCGGAATGGACTGGCTATCCGACGTCCGAGCTGAAGTTCTCTGCTTCGAAAAATCTATCTGTAATCCGCTCTCTAACGACAAAATCTTAACGGTGCAAGGCGAGAAGGCAGGCGCCGTCACAAACATCATCTCTTACATGCAAGCGCAGAAGTATCTTCGGAGAAAGAACTCCTTCGCTTTACTCGCACTGGTTACCGAACAGCCTAAGGACGAGAAACGTATAGAAGACATCCCTGTCGTCCGGGATTTTTCTGATGTATTCCCAGAGGAATTACCTGGTCTTCCACCCCATCGACGATTGGAGTTTGAAATTGAATTGGCGAACCATGCAACTCCTATCGCCAAAGCCCCATACCGCCTAGCTCCAGCCGAGCTGCAGGAGCTGTCTACCCAACTTCGGGAGCTGTTAGAAAAGGGATTTATCCAACCAAGCGCTTCGCCATGGGGAGCTACAGTCCTTTTTGTCAAGAAGAAGGACGGGACTTTCCGCATGTGCATCGACTACAGGGAACTCAACAAGGTTACTATCAAGAACCGATACCCGTTACCTCGCATCGACGATCTCTTCGACCAACTTCAAGGGTCAAGCTACTACTCTAAAATTGATATACGGTCCGGTTATCATCAGCTACGCGTCAGGGAGGAGGACATCGCCAAGACTGCATTTCGTACTCGGTATGGCCATTATGAGTTCTTGGTCATGCCCTTCGGTCTCGCCAACGCACCCGCGGTGTTCATGGACCTCATGAACCGCGTGTGTAAACCATACCTCGACAAGTTTGTCATTGTGTTCATCGATGACATACTCATCTACTCCAAAGGTGAAGAAGAACATGCTGAACACCTACGATTACTGCTAGGATTACTTCAACAGGAAAAGCTATATGCCAAGCTTTCGAAGTGTGATTTCTGGATTCGGGAAGTTCAGTTTCTCGGGCATATCGTGAATGAAAAGGGTATCCACGTAGTCCCTGCCAAGATTGAAGCCATCAAACACTGGGAAGCACCCAAGACACCGACGGAGATCCACCAATTTTTGGGATTGGCTGGTTACTACAGACGTTTCATCGAGGGATTCTCAAAGATCGCACAACCGCTTACTACCCTCACCCAGGAAGACATCAAGTATGCTTGGGGTGACAAGCAAGAAGCAGCATTTCAATTGCTGAAGCAGAAACTTTGCAGTGCACCCATTCTGTCCTTGCCGGAAGGGACATATGACTTTGTAGTATATTGTGAAGCTTCCATTCAGGGATTGGGATGCGTACTCATGCAACGCGATAAGGTCATCGCGTATGCGTCGTGACAACTGAAGGTTCACGAGAAAAACTACACGACGCATGACCTGGAATTGGGAGCAGTAGTGTTTGCACTTAAGATTTGGAGACACTACCTCTATGGAACGAAGTGCACAATCTTTACGGACCACAAGAGCCTCCAACACATCTTCGATCAGAAGGAGTTGAACATGCGACAGCGTCGCTGGGTCGAGCTCTTGAACGATTATGAGTGTGCCATTCGGTATCACCCAGGTAAAGCTAACGTGGTAGCTGATGCCCTCAGTAGGAAGGAACACTTGAAACCTCGCCGTGTACGAGCATTACAACTCACTATTCATTCGGGGCTACCCGAACAAATACGCGACGCCCAGTTAGAAGTAGTTAAGGAGGAAAACATCAAAGCCGAATCGGTGGGAAAAATGGAACGCGATTGGGAAGTAAAACCCAATGGAGCCCGGTATTTCATGAATCGCATATGGGTACCTCTCTACGGAAACCTCAGAGAGCTAGTCATGGACGAAGCTCACAAATCCCGATACTCTGTCCATCCTGGTTCGGATAAGATGTATCAAGACCTTAAAGCTACGTATTGGTGGCCCAACATGAAAGCTGATATAGCCACCTACGTGAGTAAGTGTTTGACTTGTGCAAAAGTCAAGGTAGAGTATCAAAAGCCATTGGGGCTACTCCAACAACCAGAGATCCCAGTGTGGAAATGGGATCAGATCTCGATGGAATTCATCACTAAACCCCGCGAACTTTGGGTGGTTGCGATACCATCTGGGTGATTGTGGATCGTTTAACTAAGTCCGCACACTTCCTAGCTATTAAAGAAACAGATAAGATGGAGAAGTTGACTCGCATCTACATTAAGGAAGTAGTTTCTCGGCACGGAGTGCCAACATCCATCATCTCAGACAGAGATGCTCGCTTCACGTCCAACTTTTGGCAGTCACTTCAGAAAGCGTTGGGAACACGCTTAGATATGAGCACAGCCTATCACCCTCAGACTGATGGTCAAAGCGAAAGGACCATACAGACCTTGGAAGACATGCTTAGGGCATGCGTAGTAGACTTTGGAAATAGTTGGGAAATCCACCTGCCTTTAGTGGAATTCTCGTATAACAACAGTTACCATACAAGTATATCGGCAGCACCGTTTGAGGCATTATACGGTCGTAAATGTAGATCACCGGTCTGTTGGGCAGAAGTCGGTGACAGCCAACTTACAGGCCCTGAGCTGATACTTGAGGCTACTGAAAAGATTGTACAAATCAGAAACCGCATGGCGGCGGCACGAGATCGACAGAAAAGCTACGCTGATCAACGACGCAAGCCGCTCGAATTTCAAGTAGGCGACCGCGTCCTACTAAAGGTGTCACCCTGGAAGGGTGTAATCCGCTTTGGAAAACGGGGCAAACTAAACCCACGGTACGTAGGTCCGTTTGTGATCTTGAAACGTATTGGACCCGTAGCTTATCAATTAGACCTTCCTACCGAACTCAGTGGAGTTCACAACGTGTTTCACGTGTCAAATCTGAAGAAGTGTCTATCAGATGAAACTCTAGTCATTCCATTGGATGAGATTCAAGTGGATGAACAACTGCACTTTGTGGAACAGCCTATCGAGATCATGGATCGTGAGATCAAGACTCGAAGGCACAGCAAGATTCCGATCGTTAAGGTTCGTTGGGACTCTAAGCGTGGACCGGAGTTCACGTGGGAAAGAGAGGACCAAATGAAAAGCAAATACCCACACCTCTTCGCAGCTAAGCAGCAAACTAACGATACCAGCAACTAAATTTTCGGGACGAAAATTCTTTCAACATGGGGATGATGTGACAACCTGGAAATTTCTCATACTTTCGCGTACCATTGTTAACTAAATCCTTGTGCATGGCACTTGGGAATCTTTGTGCATGGCACTTGGGAACTTCTTGTAACTTCACGTACCATCGTTAACAAACTAACTCTTTGTGCGTGGCACTCTAAACATGTACGCTGCATTCTAAACCGCGCTTACTCAATTTTCGGGACGAAAATTCTTTCAACATGGGGATAATGTGACATCCCGGTTTTTCAGATATCTTAAACGCACTACTTCACGATTATTTGTTCCTACGTTAATTTGGTTCGGAGAACTTAAATTGCACGCTCGAAAGAATTACGATAATTTCGTGTACTTGTCAAATAAATTATGTGCTACGTATTAAACGTTTATAAGTTGGTGCTTTATTATGTGATATCCGAGTTCGTGTTTTATGTTAGTTATAAAGTATAGACGTAGGAAATAAACAAATGAATCGAATCGAGCCGCGACACGAGCCAACTTCACTTCCTTGCGACTAAAGTAGTTAATCTAAACTTGAGGACCAAGTTTTAAACCCAAACCGACCCACCCAAACCCCTCGGCCGTGAATGAACCCAAACCGTAAACCCTCCCTTGTTTCTTCTACTCTTTGCGCTATATATACACACACATGCATAAGCCTTCTTCACAAAAACAAAACACAAAACCCTAGTGGAGAAATCAGCCGACGGCAGCCTTCCTTTCAGTCTCTCGACCGCAAACAGCTGGTTACAACTTCATCTTGATCGCGGCAGTCCCCTCACCGTTCTTCTCTTCTCGGTCGCAAGTCCTCGCCAACATCCGATTCAGTCCCATCTAGTTCTCGGCTCTTGTCCAAGTCTCGGCTCATTGATCTTGTTATTAAAGGTTAGGATTATCATTGTTTGCAAGATTACATTCGGATTTATATGTTTGAATGTAGTGCTATGTTAGCCGATTAGTTTATGATGTTTGCAAGTTTGATGTTGTTAGAAATCTGGAAACATAGGCTGTGTTTTGTTTATAAAAACTCTAGCTTATGATTAGGGTTTGCATGGGTATGATTTATATGATGATATATGATTTGTAATTCAGTTCTTGATCCCTATGTTCATTGTATCGAGGGTTTAAGCTAGTTAGTTGTGATAAAGTGCTGAATCAGATTGCTGAATGGTGGTTACAGCCAACTTCAACTGGCTGTAACTCGGTCATTATTTGTCGAAAAACGGATTTTCTGAAGTCTAGAACGTAGATTTTTGAAAAACAATTCTAATGGCGCTGGATTCACATTTTTCTGAAGTCGATTGATATTTTTAAGTGGCCAATTGAGTTCAGTAACTAAAGCTGTAAAAATCCTGAAATTTTGTTAGTTGTTTATCGAGTTGGATTTAATAATCTGTAGGGAGTCGAATCATGAAATTTGTACAGCCACTAGATATGGAAATTTCCAGGCAACTCCATTGGAATTTTGTTAATTGGACGAACAGTGATTTTTAAATAAATTCTTCCGTGGACTGCAGTCAGAAAGCGACGAATCTGACTGCAGCCTAGTATGTTAATATTTACGAATAATTTGTAAAGTGTTAGGACTTGAAAAATTTATATAAAATTCTACAGTATAGTTTTCACCTTCTGTAAAATAATTGGAATTTTTGGAATGTTGGAACTATTTTATAAAAATCCTTGAAAACAGCCTAATTATGATTATATGAGCTGAAACTTGATAACTTGTGAATGTATGTACCAAAGTGTTGTATGAATTGGTTTTGTGTACATGATAAATTGTTTTGATCACTATGTTCATATGAGGATACTTGCATGCATGTTTGAGTGATAGTAATTGTGATTGTGTGTACTGCTTTGTGCGTTAATTATGTGTAGGATTTGTATTGGTGTGTTTACACACTAACTTGAAATCAATTGACTTGTTAGGACGCAATTAGCGGTCCCATCATTTCAACTTCTGTCTTACACTAACCGAGCAACTAAAGGTGAGTTCACGGCCCCTAATTTTATCCGGTTTTAAACAACAGGGGAAGAAACATGTATACACTCTTCAAACTCAATCTCTTTACGTTATACGAATTTAACGTCACATAACTATTCGGTAACTAAGTTAATGTTAATGTAATGATATGGTCACTAAGCAGCTATATCACTTAAGTACTCGTCAATCTCTCGGATCGTTAGTATTGGGTTTTAATAGCGGGGGAGTTATAAGTAGTACTACTGGGCCCGACAAGCCCCATCCGAGCTAGTCGCGCTAGCCGACCGGGTATGGTCAACGGGTGAATAATTCGGCCTAACTTCGCCATGGTCAGTGATAGGCCTGGCAACACGGAGGCACAACAGTCAGCTTCGATCGCGAACACTTACGTGACATAACTTTAGGCTAGCTACCTATATATGTTAACAGTGAACTTAATTACGAATCAACTATATTATTCCGGGTTTGGAATAATGGAAACAACAACTATATTATCCCGGGTTGAGGATAATGGAACACCAACTTATT
This sequence comes from Scalesia atractyloides, assembly GCA_947069175.1. Taxonomy (NCBI): domain Eukaryota; kingdom Viridiplantae; phylum Streptophyta; class Magnoliopsida; order Asterales; family Asteraceae; genus Scalesia; species Scalesia atractyloides. The sequence goes on from CAMTDV010000212.1 coordinate 37,975, forward strand.
ATTCCGGGTTTGGAATAATGGAAACAACAACTATATTATCCCGGGTTGAGGATAATGGAAACGACAACTTATTATTCCGGGTTTGGAATAATGGAACCAACATCATTATTATTCCGGATTGGGAATAATGGAACCAAATCGTTATCCCGGGTAAGGGATAACGTGGAAAACAAACTTGTAACCGAACAAATGAACTTTTGAAAACCTGTGAACTCACTCATCTTTAATGTTGACACTTGTTTCTTTACATGTTTCTTAGGACGCTAGGAGCTCTAGGTGCACTCACTTGTATTGATCAAGACACCTTTTATCGAGTCTCATTTACAAACATTGTTTTGGGTTTTTCTTTAGTTTTGGCGTTTGTGTTGGCGCCCGTTTCTCTACTTATTTTTATGCTTCCGCTCAACCATAAAAACTAATGCTTCCGCTAAACATTGGAAACTAACTAAGACAATATAAAATCTACAATGAATGGTTAAACAAATGATTTTGGAAAATGTATTATCAAATCATATAGAGTCGTTCGACGTACTAGTGTCTCAGATTCTGGTTTGTTCACACGCCTCGCGGTAAAACTCCGCAAGTGGAAATTGAGGGTGTGACACGTGTCAAGCTTCATTGTGTTCGAATTCAATCCGATATTCGACACGTATCCTACAAGCACAATGTACATGTGTGAGCCAAAGCTTGTTGAAATATGAGCTACCTCAAAATCTCGAACTGCAACTCGAAACGAAAGACAATGGATTACTCTATTATTTGAACTGTTTGTGGATTCCAAGTCAAGACAATCTCCGCGCCCTATTGATGGACAAAGCTCATAAGTGTCGTTATTCAATCCATCCTGGTGCAGACAAAACGTACAAGGATCTTTGTACCTAGTATTGGTGGCTGGGTATGAAGGAAGACACTGCCTTGTATGTATCAAAATGCCTAACTTATCTTAAAGTCAAGGCTAAACATCAATGCCCATCTGGTTTGCTTGAACAACCAGAAATTCGGGTATAGAAGTGGGAGAACATTACGGCGGATCTCATCACAAAACTACCGTACACATCTAGACGTCATGATGCTATTTGGGTAATCATTGATCGTCTGACAAAGTCAGCATACTTTTTGGCAATTCGTGAGGATTACTCTGCTGACAAACACGCCAAAATCTATGTCGATGAGATTGTCTCGTCATGGTGTTCCTTTGGACATCATATCTGACAGAGATGCTCGTTTCTCATCCCACTTTTGGAAGACCATGCAATCTTCTATGGGAACCAAACTAAACCTGAGCACTTCTTATCATCCTCAAACAGATGGACAAACCGAAAGAACAATTCAAACAAAGGAGGATATGCTTAGAGCGTGTGTGATCAACTTTGGTGGTAGTTGGGATTCGCATCTACCGTTGATCAAATTCTCCTACAACAATAGTTATCACATCAGCATCAACATGGCGCCTTTTGAAGCTTTATACGGTCGAAAATGTCGTTCACCTATCTATTGGAATGAAGTTGGAGAGTCTCAGTTTACTGGACTCGAACTTATTCATGATACAACAGACAAAGTCAAGAAAGTACGCGATAACCTTCTAACAGCCAGAAGCCGTCAAAAGAGTTATACGGGCAAACGATGCACACCCTTAGAATTCAAAGTTGGTGATCATGTCCTACTCAAGGTATCCCCTTGCAAAGGAGTGGTCAGATTTGGAAAGAAAAGAAAACTTGCACCATAATACGTTGGACCATTCAAGATTGTAGAAAGAATCGGAAAGTTGGCTTACCGACTTAAGCTACCTCCTAAACTTGGGAACGTTCACCCAACATTCCACATGTCCAATCTAAAAAAGTGTTTATCCGACGAAAATCTTCACATCCTCCTCGATGAAATCCACGTATATGACACTATGCACTTTGTCGAAAAACCTATGGAGATTTTGGACTGTGAAGTCCAGAAACTCAAGCGCAAATGTATACCAATAGTCAAAGTTCGCTGGGAATCCAAACTTGGCCTAGAATTTACTTGGGAATGAGAGGATCAAATGAAAGTGAAATACCAACATCTGTTTCCACAAGTTTCCTCGAATTAAATTTCGGGACGAAATTTCCTAAAATAGGGGAGACTGTGACATTTGTGGTGATCCGATCGTGTAACAACTCCGAACGAATTATTAATCAATGAAATTTTTGTGTTTTATTTACGATATTTGTATTTTTATCATGTCAAATTGCACGTATTCAATTCTTGCACGATTCTGAACTCTTAAACAACTTCTGGAAATGAAATCGCAAACTATTACGCAAACGTAATCAGTTTAACACGACGTACACTCTGGAACAATGAAATAAGCTAAACATACCCTAAATACCCTTTACAAAACTTAGAAATAAGTTTTGAGGGCTTCGGTATGGCAAAACACGCTTATGCAAGCTCAGGGGCTATTTTGCAAATTCTCCGAAACTATGCCGATTCGCGTATTTCTTAATCCATAACATGTACACACATCCAAAGATTTTTGTAATCATTAAAATCTAGTATTTTAATGATTGGAATGCAAAAATATCATTCATTACGCGTTTACGGACATTTGCGCGTTCGTTACGATTATTGTCGTAATTAACTGAAAACCACAACCGTATGACTGAACGAACCGACGCCCGGGGCATTTTTGAACATATTTCATGTTCCCAATGCTTTAACGTCCTTATAGAGCTTAAAATGGGGTTAACGGGTGTTAGAAGTGCCAAAACGCGACAAAACGAGTTCAGGGGCCTGTTCTGCCATTTTTGAAAAGTTGTTGTCAGCTAAGGGGCTTACGGACCGTAAGCCCATAGCCCTTACGTAAGAAAGGACCCTCCACCTCAGCAGAAACTTGGCATCTTCTTGTTTACTTCCTTGAACACTAATCTTTCAAAATTGCCACACTTTCCCTGGTCTTGACACCTCCCTAAACACCTGGAATGATCCTAGAACAAGCCTTAACACATGTAATGATCTCCTTGATCATCCTCAACTATAAATAGGTGTGGTAAGCAACCACATTCTTTACCCGTTCCTTCTCTTTCTCTCTATAACTCTAAGTGGAAACTCCCACATTGTTGGAGGTCTCCCATCTGAGTTTTCTAAGTCTTTTTCTTCATCCTTGGCTGCCTTGAGCACAAGTAAGTGCTCTAACTTAGCCCAGTTCATTCATTTTAGCTATTTCAAGCTAAAAAGTCAAACAGTGTTTGACTTTCAGCTTTGACCATTAATTGGTCAAAACAAAGTCCAATTGGACTTTGCAACATGATCGTAATCACAATGGTTAGGATCCTTAGCAATCATACCTACTGATTTACCACATTACTAGTCAAAGTGACGAGTCAAATTTTCGGTCAAAAGTGCGCATTATGTGCATTTTATTACGGAAATATTTTAGGGATCAAAACACCTTGTTTTGATATCAAATCAGTTTTCTAACTTAGTTAAACATGTTTAACTTGTCACTTTTAGTTTAGTGCTTATTTAGGGTCGTAAGTCAAGCGGTCTTGACCACCGCTTTGACTTTCGAATCCAACCAAATGCATATTTGTGACCATAGTTGTATAGGGAATAACCCTCTGAGGTTATACATTATGGTCACGTCATTTGGTTAGTATTATGTTAAGTCGCTAGTTATGCCTTTATAAATGACCAAAATGCCCTTTTTGCACATAAATTAACTTTAAGCATATGTGACCATTGTTTTGACATATAAACTGATGTTGCAACTATATTAAACTTATTTTGGCATATTAGACTTATCATAGCACATATCTAACCATCCGAACACGTATTTACGTAAATGATTCGTTAAATAACGTAAAGTACCTTAACGAGTCATGACGAGTCAAAAGCACTTAGGAACCTTTTCAAATCTGAATGTAGGCTTTGTTAAACCATTTCATATGACTACAAACACTCTTTTGGTTTACAAGACCTCATTCTATCTGATCCGCCGATTAAAGTCCTGACATTTACATAGTTATCCGATTTTAGGACACGCTTGATTTCTCGGACATTTGAGCTTGTTTAATGTTTGTTTTAGGTTATTTTGCAACCCCAAGTGAGTACATAGCTCCCCTCTTTTATGTTTTCCAAATTTTTGGGGGATTCAATGTGCTAATTGTTTTCAAGTTTTCAAATTTCAAATGCTGTGGTTATATAAACACAAACGACTTCATAATGTGAACGAACTTGTTGGTGCATTGTATACATGACACGAATGACATTCATTCACATTGATCAAGCCGACGAGTAGTAAGTTTATGGTACCATAGGACTAACAATACCGTTACCAAGGTTTCCCGGTGTTTGTGGGGAAGTTTGGGGAACACCAAAATTATTTACTTTAACAAACCCTTTGGTGATTTGTTATTGCAAATTTAAAGATACTCCTTAGTGGTATAGATGAGTCAACACAGGTTTGAATGTATTCACCAAAAGACCAAAAGTTTTTTACAATTAAAACAAGGACGATATCTTTACACGGACATGAACAATTGGTTTTTTGACACGAAACATGGACGATTGGTTTATGACATGAACAATGGACGATTGGTTTATGGTAATGATTTAGATAATGGTACGTTTTGTAATGTGATAAAAGCATGGTGGATACGCTGCTGATAAATTCCTATATATAAGTGCTTTTATCGTATTACATTCGTGGCGTTATGTGCATCACTTGAACAAATGTTTTCAAACAAAGACACGCAATGATTTCAATTAAAGATATAAACCATACAAAGTTTCTTCAAGACGATTTACTACTCGAATTTACAAAACAAATGCCTTGGTCAAGATTCATGGATTCAAGTCTTTTATAACATAACTAACTTTTTAGTCGGTTACTTATCACTGCAATATCAAATACTTTTGATAACAAGTTTTTTATTAACGTATTTAAAGCCATGAATTTTACACACTCACAAAACCTATGTACTCGCTAGCTATTTTTGGGGACTCTTTTCACATAGTTTCAAAACCAAATTTGATGTCGATGCATGTTTACTTGGATC
>CAMTDV010000213.1:0-54223 GCA_947069175.1 Scalesia atractyloides
GACTTTGCAAACAGTGAGGCGTGTATCTGAATGCTTCGTCAAGCCATTGCACGACCTCTCGCAAGATACAAAGCAACCCATATACTTAACCCCTTTTGAGCTCCCCTTTCTCAACCTCAACTACAGCCAAAAGGGTCTCCTTTTTGCAAAACCACCTCCGGAGAATCAAGATTTCTCCATAACCGTTTTCTTGGATGCCCTTCGCCGCTCCCTCTCCGCCACCCTCAATCATTTCTACCCTCTCGCTGCGCGCTTAGCCACGCGAAAAGAAGAAAACCCACCTTCATATGTCATCTACATAGACCCTGAAAACAGCCCCGTAGTCAAGTTTGTTCACGCAACCGTGGACGCAACTGTTTCTGACATCCTTGCGCCTGGTGATGTACCCTTAGTTGTTCATTCATTCTTCGACCTCAATGATGCTATTAGCCATGATGGTCATACGCTCCCGTTGTTATCCATTCAGGTGACCGAGCTTACCGATGGAATCTTCATCGGTGGCTCGGTGAACCACATTCTCGCAGATGGAACACCTTTCTGGCATTTCATGGCTGCTTGGAGTGAAATATTTAGATCGAAAGAGAAAAATGGTGATTGCATCTCGCGTCCTCCGATATTGAAACGATGGGTCCTTGAAGGATACAGTCCTATTACAAGTCTGCCGTTTAAACATCACAATGAATTCATCCATCGAATAGAAAATCCACGAGGAGTTAAAGAGAGATTCTTCCATTTCTCCTCGGTTGCAGTCTCTAAATTCAAAGCAAAAGCAAATGAGGAATGCAACATGCAAAAAATCTCAAGTTTACAGGCGGTTTCCGCACTTTTGTGGAGGTGTGTGACTCGAGTTCGATGCCAACCACCCAATAGTGAAACAGTTTGTAAATTTGTTATTAATAACCGGTCTAGGGTGAACCCACCATTGTCTGATGATTACTTTGGCAATCCGGTTGATTCAGTTAAGGGAACAACAACAGTTGAGGAACTAATGTCTCACGGGCTTGGATGGGCGGCATTGAAGATGCATCAAGCAGTCAAAAACCACGATGATACAACAGTGAAAAAGTGGGTTGAGTCATGGATATAAAAACACGGTAGTATACAAACTGAATGGACTTCTACATCCAAACATCGTACACATTGGGAGTTCACCAAGGTTTGACATGTACGGGTGCGAGTTTGGGTTGGGAAAAGCGGTTGCGGCTAGAAGTGGGTTTGTGAACAAAGCAGACGGGAAAATGACGATGTATCCAGGTCGGGAAGGAGGAGGAGCATGGACGTTGAAGTTTGCCTATTGCCGGAATATATGATGGCTCTTGAAAGTGATGAGGAGTTTATAAGTGCTCTAAAAGAGTAACTAAATGGTATTATGGTACAAAGTAAAATATCAATTCTGATGATCCATGGTTTATATTCGGTAAGAGTGGTTACATTTTTGTGGTTTCTTTCAATAAGTAAGTTGTTCGAATCAAGATACGATTAATCTCTTTTTATCAAATAGGATGTTACCTTTTTAAAAGTCATCAATGTCGTTAATTTGTATTTTATTGGGATACGTGGAAAACGTCCTTGAATTATATTTAATGTGGTAATTTATATTGTTAATTTACAAGATGTTTATGCATTGTGGGTTATATCTTGTGTTTTGTTGGTTTTGCTTGCTTTGAGTGTTTGTTTTTACTTTTTTTTGTTGTACATTTTAGGTCGGTGAGGAGTTTAAAGGGTTGCCTCCTCACCGTATCTTCTTATTTATGTTCTCCCACTCTCTCTCTCTCGCTCTCTTTCTCTTTACATGCCTCTCTCTTTCTCTACACTGTGGCAACTAATAGCTACTTTCTCCAGCGAATTTGCGGTTGCTTTAGGTAACTTCTTGCTTCCCTGGTTTACGCATGTTGTCCGATCGGCTTGGTTGTTGGGTATTGTTTTTTGAGCGGTTTGTTTTTGTGGATTTGTGTTGATTATGTGTGTTTTCAAGCGAACGCCACGGAATGTTTACTTTGTTGATGTATATTGTTTCGTTGTCTTCGATTTTTCATTTACGTATTTCTGTTTAAGAATTTTCTAGGTTTGTTTGTTACTAATGCTTCTGGGGATTTCACGTCATGATACGCTTATTGTTACGTTCGTCTCTAAGGAAGACGTATTTTAGGGTTTCTTACAATGTGGTGAAGTTTTGGGTTAACTGACTGCATATGACGGTTTGTATCTGATGTTAACGTTGATGACGTTTTCTTGGGTTTTATGTGCTTTAAAGTGTGGTGACATACGTGCATGTCTTCAAAAGTAGTTGGATTTCGTGTCTTAGATATTGGTTTGACAATTATATTTACTGTTTGGTTTGTTGTATGATGTTTTGTTAAGGCATTATTTGCTGGCTGTTGGTGTGTTAATGTATCATCGTTCTGTAAGGATGATTGTTTAGTTTTCTGAGACATGTATTGAAGGGTATTCGATCGGTAAGGGTGGCTCTTAAGCTTCTACGACTATTTATGTTCTTTCGTTGGGTCTGTGATGCTTTGCTGAGACGATGGTTGCTTGCAATATGTGAATTGTTGGTTTTTCGGTTGGTGTGGATGACTCGGTTGGTGCGGATGACTCGATTGTTGTACGAGACTGCTTCAATTAAGTCTGTGCTGTGAAGCTATGCTCAAAACAAAGTCCCATAAGTGACCGTTAAACGAATTGCAAACGAATTTATTATCCGTTTAATGTCCGGTAAACATCAAAACATAAATTAGTAAACTAGTTAACATGTTTAACATTATAACACTAGCATAATTCATTAAATATCCTCAATCATCCTAAATTAACATCAATTACATGATACTTACATTTTATACACACACTACATACTTGAACACTTAAGAGAAATTTAAACCAATCAAGACCCCCCCCCCCCACATGCTCAAAACCGTCCACACCCTTGGTGGGCCCCACTTCCTTTGTTCCCTTGGTCAATTAGAGTCAAAGATGCCATTTTAATAACCCATGGGTAATGCTTGATGAAGTTGTGATTATAAGGAATCATTAGGCAACAAAACCTTATCCTCATCACCTCATCTTTCACCTTCAAACACACACACACAAGAACATTCCCTCTCTCTCAGTTTCAGCTCCAAGCACCCCCTTTTCATCTTCACTTTTTTAAATTTTATCAAGTGTTCTAAGTGGTCTCTAAGAAGATTCAAGGTGATTGAAGGTGTGTGCAAGTTAGAAGATCATCAATGAGGCTCTTTTACACTTGTTGAAGCTTCGTCTTCTTCAAGAATCAGGCATAACCACTAGTGTTAGTTTTATCTACTTCTCTTCATCTTGTTTCTTAATATGTAAAGATCATAAAAGTACAAGTTGCTCATCAAGTAACATAATTCACATAACAAAGGTGTTATTATGGTAGATCTCATGTAGTTTTTGGTGTTGGTCATGTTGTGGTCATGAAACTATAACTAGTAAGCTTGTTAGAAGTTGTTAAAGTGTAGATCTAACACGTATACCAGTAGATCTAACATGATGAATCTTGAAATTTTCTTTTAAAGTATGTTAAAAGCTTTTATAAGTTTCTTTGGAAATTTTGAAGATTATAAAAGTTTATGTTTATCAACTTGGTTTAAAAGTGTGTATAAAAGTTGATCGGTGCAATTTAGGTACATTTTATTAGATATTATTTATAATCAAAATGCATTGATATCTTTATCAAACTCGTTAGTTTGAGTTATTTTAACACTTTGTATGTCATAAAGAAAAACGTGCTTAAACGATACAATTATATTAAGTAAGAAATAAATAGATTAATAATGATGAGCTTAAAATCAAATCAAACTTTGTGATATATTATTATTTCAAATCATCCAAAACGTTAGCTCTAGTTCACATGAATATAAATCAACTGACTGAAATATGATGACATGAGATTCTAGAAGCATATACTATTTCCTTTAGTTTGAGCTTTTATTTTATGGAGAAGGAAAGTCATCAACCCGAAATTCAACTCATGAGATACGAATGGGCTAAGGTACGGTTAAACAACAAATTCAAGTTGGGCCATGGAGTTTATGTGGGGTTTGTTATGAAGATATGATTGGGCTGAATTAATAGCTTGATCCATATATTTGATTATGATGGAAGCCCACATATGTACCGAATAAAAAGGAACGCAGCAACAATATTGGATTATTATTGAGTCATATTGGCTTGAGGTGCACAAACTGAGTATTTTTAATAATTGGTTTCGGTTGTGAAACTAGTTTTGGTTTCTTGTTTTAAGGGTAGGAACTAGTTATTGTTAATCGGTTTGGTTCGGTTTCGATTATTTGATCAAAAAACCATACCCTTATGTGTCTGGTTTTGGGTAGGGTTCGGTTCCTGTTCTTAAGAAACCGGGTATTAAAATACCCTATTTTCGGGTTTTTTATAACCTATTTCCGAGTTTTTTAGTTCTATATTTTCGGATTTTTTAATACTCTATTGCGTTTTTATTACTCTATTTTCTCGTATTTTTGTTTATTATTATTAAATATGCATTGTATAATGTAAAAAACTAAAATAAACACACTAACATAAATTTAAAAGAAACATATTAGAATCATGTATCGGGTATAGCCGGGTATAATCGGTCCCGATTCCAGTTCTTGTCTGGTTTCGGGTATTAATTGGGTATGATCGGTTTCGGTTCCGGTTCCAGGTATTGAGTTCAAAATGCATACCCTATCTATACCCTATGGGTACAGTCGGTTCCGGTTTCGGTATAGAATACCCAAGTCTTAAAAAAACCGGTTCCGGGTTTTTTTTTTTACCTGGTCCCATTTTTTTGTGCACCTCTATTGACGGCTAGAGGGTGGACAACGACTGGTAATGCTTTGTCACAGAGTTCAAGGTACACGAAAATCAACCTATAAATATGAGCGTCCTACAGGGTGACGATTCATAGGGTTTAACAAAAAAATGGGTTGATGTGATATTGACAACATTTTATAAACAACTTGATGTTTGGATTTGTTTTTGATATTGACAACATTTTATAAACAACTTGATGTGTTGGTTTATTTAAACTATTTGCATGTTTTTAAGTTTTTGCTTTACAACTTGTTCGGTTGATGACAAAACCTAGTAGCTTGTTGGGTGACATAGAGTAGGTTGAATCACACTGTAAAAGATCTGATGACAAAAACCTATTTTTTATTACCATTTAAAATAACCGACTTTTCAGCACCATGTCTATGTCGTCCCAATTAATGATTAAGTTGAGTTGTGTGTAAACCTAGAATTTTAAACTTTGAGGAGGTTATCTTTATCTTCTCTCTTGTGACTTCCCTAGATGATTAATTTTTAGGTTTTCACATTAAACTCTGTTTTTCTGATTCTTGTAATTAGTACTCTTGACCACTTGTGTTGATTTCTTGGTAAACATTTATTATATTTGAACTATTTGTCTTTATCAAGCGTGTTGGGATTTCCTTACATCATTAGCGGGTTGATAAATTGATGGGTAGTTGGTATAATTTAACGGATTGTTAGGTTGTTATAATTTACTTAAATTTTGTCCCTAACTATTAATCAAAGTCATTAATTCCAATGTGTTTGAATCAGAACCGGTTTTTGTGTGGTAATTGGGATTCTGGCTGTGGTTTTGGAGGAGGAGTGGCTCGGTGAAAGATATTGTGGGTGCGGGTGTACAGGGGGTTGTGGTGGGACGAGGAAGACTTTTGTGTTTTATTTGGGGGAGTTGGGTAAGGCTGCTGTCAGGACTAAGTGGGTTATGTATGAGTATGCTTTGGTTGATCAGAAAATGGTAAGTTTTTTGGTTATGTTTGTTAATTTGGTTCATGAAGTATTGATTGTGTTGGCTTTATGTGTTGAAGAGTTGAGTTGATTTGTAAATTGGTAGTTAAGTTGTGTGATGTTGTTCATAGTTTCATATGCTATTTTAGGTAATAGTAAAGCTAACATTTGTAGGACAGATGCTAAACTGTAAGAGTGTAATATATCAGGCTTAGTTTGATAGATTTGTTAATGTTAAAGTTACATAATGGTATGGGGGCTGTTCACGAGTTGGGCTCCGCTCGATTATAAACCGAGCCGGCTCGGCTTGAGTTTTGAAAAAGTTATTAATACATTGTTGTCAAAATCCAATTGGTTAAAATGTCATTCAATAGTTTAACACGACATATCTAAAATAAGTTCAACAAGCCAAAATCAAGTTCAAACAGATACAAAGTAAGTTTTAAATTTCAACGAAATACAATATAAGTTCATTAGCATCTGAATCAACACCCAAATATGCTATAGACATCTAACTACACATCTAAATACCCGCCAATAGTAACCCTTTTTTATAATATATTAAATCTATTAAAAAAGGTAAAATAATCTGAGCCGAGCTAACGAGCGAGCCAACCCGAGCCAGTCTGGTTCGTTATGAACCGAGCCGAGCCGGATTGGATCAGATTCAAACCGAGCCATAGCGAGCAAGCTTTTTTCGAGCGAGATCTGAGCCACGAGCTTTTTAGACAGCCCTTAATAACAGGTTAAAGACTGTGATGCTAGTAGTATAGATAGCATCTATCACTTGTCAATAATAAATAGAACATTTTGTTTTAATTTGCCTAACTACAATTTACAAACATGAAAAAACTTGTACACTTGAAGAATGGTTTTTAATTTGGTTTACGGCTTCTTAGACTTCATTTTGTTTAAAATCTAGATTTCTTGTTTTTTTGGTCCTACACTGTTTAGATTAATGCTTTTTTGGTTGTAATTTTTAAAACAGTAAAAACCAAGAAATGAGAGTTATTTGCAATCGTGTAATTAATGTATGTTTTTTTTGTTGAAAAGTTGAATTCATATGTAAAGTGGTCATCAATTAGTAACAGAACAATGGCATATTCTATTTTAGAACACACTAGTTGGAGTGAACCAATGCTTGATACGCTAATGCTTGATTTGTATCTTCTTCTGCTCAATAAAATTTAGTTTCATTAAGCATTCAACACCTCATTTAAGGCCAAAAACAAGAAGGGGGTGATGTCATATTGCTTGTTTCATATTCTTATTATTTACTAATATTCTGGTTCTTTTTTCATCAACAAATGTATAAAAAAATTTATATATCATTTCTCGTATTTTTTATAACTTTGGGTTTCTGTATCAGGCTGAGGCATCATATGTTCTGTGCCGAGTGTTTGCCAAATCTCATCACCAATACAACACCTCAAATGATAAAATGAAGCCTTTGGTTGACACCGTTAAACCAGTGAGTCACATTGGTATCCAGTGCGATGAAAAGGTAAGTTTTGTTGATTCTGCTGAAATTAATTGTTAGGAAACTTCGTACTTCAAGTGGTAAACTTTGTATTAAGATCTTGGGGCAGTTTGATTTATATCCCTTCTAATTTAGACAAACGGTCTTTAAATGTTATGTCAACCTATTAGCTCAATTAACATGATGCCTCAAAAAGTTTATGCGTGTCATAAACAGGTTATACATTTCAACTTGTTTAGACATGATTAACTACACTAATGTCATTAACATGTTACATGTCAACCTGTTTATGACTCGAAGTCGTTTTAACTTCGTATCATGTTGTGTTGTGTTAGCGGGTCGTGTCATGTCATGTTAGCGGGTCGTGTCATAAACTGCTAGCTTGACCATGAAGGTCAAACGGTTATGCTCATTTACAAAGTTTTGTTTTAAGCATCTCGAGTTGTCTAACTTTTGATATTCATTTATGGATATATGCAGGTGAATTCACTGGCCTTTGACGGAGACTTCCTTGAGCTAGATGATCTTCTAGCTCCTCTTTAGTGGGTCAAACAAGATCCAAATTATTAATGGGCATGATTATATCTCCCATTCAATTGAATGATGATATACCTCAACTCAAAATGGAAAACCTTAAAGGTTTAATGGAAACTCTGAGAAATTGGTCAATATATTCTTCAGCTGTGAAGATGGCAATATTGCCACAATGGTAGCTATGTCTACCAAGGTATATTGTTACCTCCACTTGTTTGTTTTCTTGTTCCAATTTTGTACACCGAACTGCCAGTCAATCGGGTCTTTTGGATTGGCATGCAGATTCGGCAGCCAGTTTTGGTGTCATGGACCAGATGCTTCAGGTCGCCTGTGTCATCCAGGCTGGTTGTTGTCGGGTTGGTTATCTTTCTATTTCCTAAATGGATTTGGTTTAGGATTTGTTAAATTATGTAATATATGGAGATAAGGATTTCTGAATGGCTTATGTAATAGTGTGATAATGATGCGGTTCTATTCTAGATGAACCAATCTCCCAATAGACCCGTAGAGTGGGTTATGCTCCAAAGAACACAAGATAAGAAATGGATATTTTGATCCAGTTTTTCTTACTCAATTAACAAAATAAATCAGCCTTATATAGGCTTACAAATCAAGGTAAATAACCACTAAACTCCACTAGGAAGACCCCAATACTAATAACCGAAAATAACTGCCCGTTACTAATGCGACTAAGACCAACTATCACTAATTAAAGATGCCACGTACAACCCGGGCACCAGTCGAGCCTGAGCGTGTAAAACCAAGCACAATCTGAACTCAAAAGTGTAACCATGCTAAATCCGCATACCTGGTCTCTTTTTCATTTTAGAAGCATCATTTGGATTCAGCAACCACCTCTGATTCAACGTTTGATTGTGTTGATCTATCTTTTAATGATCATTGAGGGGTGTTTTGGTAATTTGGCTTTTATCCGTCTTGTAAAGAGGTATGATCATCTTCATAGAACTAACGTCCTGGAGTCCCAAGGAATAAAGATGTTACAGGGTAAACAATTTGGTGTCACATAATCTTTTTTAGAAAAATTACACGTCTTTTATCTTGATGCTCTTTTTCAGTCGGTGTCCTTTTCAATGAATTTTGATAGGTTTTGCCCTTTATAGAGAATTTTATTGCACGTTTTATCCTTTGACCCTAACCCAGTTAGAGTTTTTTTGTTAACTCTGGTTACGCAAGGGTATTTTACTCTTTTTACCCCGTTATTTAATATTATATAAAAAACTAAAACAAAATTATTTTTAAAAATAAAATCACCCTCTCTCTCCCTACAACTTTCTCTCTCTACAACCCTCTCTCATACACAATCAGCTTCACCCAAGACCATCATCAACCCACCACAAATCAGCCAACACCTCCACCAAAACCCACCACTACCTCCACAATCAGCTTAAAAACCATTCGGTTATGCGTCTACAGTTATCTCAAAAGCCACAATAAAACCATACTCGAAACCCTAAAAACTCTTTCACCTCAAAATTCTCCTTCAATTCGCTTCGTTTCCATCTGAAAACAGAGGAGTTCTCATGGCGACAACGGTTACAAACAACGACGATCACGAATTAGACGATTCATGATCTGACAGTGATACAGATGAACAAAAATCTAGGGTTTTGAAGGCGATGCAAAAAAAGAAGAACAACACTGTAGAACGTAAATCTGAACCAGAGAAAGGAGTTGATGCATCTGAAGACGAACACGAGGTGCCGGAAACATGTACGGTTGATAATATGATTTGTGATGAAGTTCGGAACAACGTGGAGGTTGATCCAGGTGTCAGGAGATCGAATAGAGAGAGTGGGTTCGGTTTATAACCACCACCACCTTCCAATTCCACCTCAGGGCCCTCCGTCATCGAACCCTAACCGCCTCCTTCCTATTCCACCGGAGATTCGAGTTCACGACGGGTAATGTGGTGGTGTCGTGTGGTTGTTAGATCACTCTTGTTTGGAAAAGCAGATCGTAGAGAGAGTGAGGGGGAGCAGATCATAGAGAGAGAGAAAAGAAAGAGAAGAGAGAGAGAGCACTTTAGAGAGAGAGGGTTGATCTATTTTTTTATTATATATATATTTTTTACAAAATAGTCCTTCAATATATATTATTTACACAGTAGTCCTTGGGATGGTGAAATGACAAGAATACCCTCATGTGCAAGGCACATAACCATATTTAACCAAAAAAATTAACATGGTTAGGGTTAAAGGACAAAACGTGTAACAAAACCCACTATAAAGGGCAAAACGTGTAACAAAACCCACTATAAAGGGCAAAACCTGTCAAAATTCGTTGAAAAGGACACCGCTTGAAAAAGTATCAAGATAAAGGACAAAACGTGTAATTTATCCATCTTTTTAAAAGCTGGAATCAAATGTGAAATTTGAACTTGCTAAAAAATTCTTTATAAATTTCTTTTTTCTAAAATTGTCTCATGTGATACATATACATGTACATACATGTATCTAACAGATAAAACTATAAGACAATACTTGTCATATTATTTTAGTAAAAACACCAAAACTGTTTTTTAAGTACAAAAATTACTTCAAGACCAAGGAGTTCTTGGTTTGTATATTACAAGGTAATGCAATCTAATCAAAATGCTATAATGTAACGCCCCGTGTTTCTATACTTTCTATATTTGGAAAACTCTGTATCGTACTTCTATTTTTAGTAAGCGTTGTATCTTGTATTTGTCTTTCGTTGTAAACGTGGAAAACCGAGACTTGAATCATAATGAGAAACTCGTATTTTAAAAATATTATGTTAATTATAGTCATGTTACACTTATACTTGTTGATACTTTAAACGTGTAAACGTATTCGTGGTACTCTCAATCGTAAACGTGTGATAACTTGCAAACGTGGTATGTATGCGTAATCAAGACTCAAACGTGAAACTCGTAATCATTAAACTAAATTCGTTACGAAAATATAATTATCTATTCATTTATTAAGTTAATTAATTAAATTAATTAATTAAGTTAATTAATTAAATTAATTAATTAAATTAGTTAATAAAATTAATTAATTTCTTTTTTTACAAAAAATTTAAATACTAATTTATATATATATATATATATATATATATAATATATATATATATATATATATATATATATATATATAAACTAACATTTTGAATTTAAATGTTAATATATATATATATTTTTTTTATAAAGTCCAAGGTCTAAATTGTAATTCTCGAATTCTTAACTTCAGGGACTAATCTTGCCATTTTTGGTAAATTGTTTAAAGGTTTTTAATTAAAAAAATAATATATATAAATAATATACCAAAACCGGATCCGCGAGACTCGAACCCGGGACCCCCGGTTCAACATACAAAGCCTTAACCACTCCGCCACTCGCCACACTTCTGAAGAAACCCGGGAACAAAAGCCTTATATGCTTTGTTCTCGGTCGAGCTGAAACGCAACAAGGGCGGGCAGCAGGTTTGGGGGGCGGGTTTTTGAGGTAAAAATTTGAGTTTTAGAGCATCTTTTTACATTTAATTCACACTTAAACCCCACCTAACTAACCCTAATCCTTCCCCTATAAAACCCACCTCTAATCCAAACATTTTTACACTTTAATCTCTCTTAAATCACTCTCAAATCACCTCAAGATCCTTGCAAAATAAGAATTTTCAAACAGAATTACTCATCTTCACTAAAGTGAGTGTAACTCACTCATTTCTTAATGAAATCACTCCATTCTTTTTCCTACTTGCTTGGATAAACTTTGGGTTGAATTCCTAGGGTTCTCCATAGAGAATCCAGACCTGGAAATGCCCCAAAATGTCCACAAACTTTCTGTTTTGTCTAAACTTTTATCAAACTTATGTTTTAACTTCAACAAACTTGTGTTCTTGTGCTTACAATCAAGCTTATGATTAGTAAAGCTTAACCAAGCTTGTTAACATGAGCTAAGGGCTGTTTTAACACCCTAAACTTTCTGTTTTTGAAGAGCATTGAGCTCACAAGTGATGCAAGTTCTTAAACTTGTTCATGTGTGTCCACCAAGGAAGCTTGGGCTATCCTAACTTGAGACCACACATCATTAGATGATTTTTCATCAAGATCCCAAGATAGTTTGCTAGACTTAAAGTGTCACAACCCCACAAAGCCGTTGACGATTGTCCTCGTGTGCTCGTCGGGTTGTTGAATACTTGGCTACTTGGTATCTAGATGACACCTTATCATTCTTGTCTTTACATTCTTGTATAGTATATAGTTCTTGTACCCTCCTTGTTACCAATGGTAACTTGTGTAGTGGTGAACATAATCCGAGGTTCAAAGTGGATGGTTTAACCTCCCACCTCATACTTGACATACATGACACTAGAGGTTACAAAGTGGATGGTTCTTCCTCCCACCTCCTACATGATTATAATGATATATATATAACTAAATTATAATTTTAAAACCAAAACCTTGATAATGAACTTATAATCACCTATCAAGTTATTAAGTTTAACACTAAAGTATGTAATTCCTTGTCACGATTCTAATAGGCCCCGAACCTATGAAATCACACCCAACTCGTAAGAGTTACTATAGTGTCAAGAACGAGTGTTACATCTTAGTGAGTACTTTCGTATCATAATACTTTATCAAACTTATTTTTAATCATGCTCGAATACTCCTAATCTCCCGTTGAAACTCTATACTCATACGCCTCGTTTCCTCTTGTAGGATAATTCGGCGTCATCCTCGAACCAACTTCTTCACGGATTGTCAAGTGTAGAAAAGACTTAGCAAAACCGTGAGTACACTCGACCCACTTTGTTTATAATACTTTTCGGGTGTAACATGTTTCCATATACAAAATCACGAACACTTAAACTTTATAAAACACACAAACGATCCCATATACATGAAAGCTTGAATCTTATACTTGATGCTTGTCTTGGATATTCGTATTGCTATGCTTTAGTCATTAACTATTTTTAGCCTTTGTTTAACATGCTTAGCGCTATAGGAATTCACGCATCCACCTCCATCGTGTTATTCGTGAGGTCATGTTAAAACATCGTGATTGCGTTAAGGGTTTGATTATTAGTATTGCATGCCTTGATATTGCTCTTGTATAGATTTGGTTGCCATGTGGATTGTTTAAACTTATTCGTATACGTATGCTATGCCTAAACTTGTGTACTCGCCTTTGCTTTCGCATTGACATTATTTTAAAACATGTTACAGGTTGAAGGAGACGATGCTATGAAAACAATATAGCAAGGACTAGATACACACAAATTAGACGTTAGGTTTAATGTCGATGTATCGATTTTGTTATGACTTTGCAAATGTTATGTTGTTCTTTGTTTTGTTACATTGATGTATTTGACAATTCTTATGAAATGAAATATGGTTTAATTAATTATTGTCACTTAATAATGTTGTGAGCAATGAGCAATCTCGTTTTCGTCTCATCCCGATGTTTCCGCCATCGGTTGGGGTGTTAAAGATTGGTATCAGAGCCATAACTATAGGGAATTAGGTAGAATTGCCATGTTCGACCTAGTCTATAATTCTAAGTACCCGTTGTGACCATTCTTGATTATGCTTAAAACTTTATGCTTCCTACTTTGCTTCTCTCTTTCCTTTTGGTCTTAATACATATACATGGTGTCTTCCTAAGACACTTTTAGACAATACACGTTTGGACGCTTGAAGACACTCGTAATATAAACGAGACAACTTCACTAAAATAGGTGTGAAAACCGCAATTTGGTGAACGACTCTCAATCCGCTATACTTATTCTTTTTGCACGCAATTATGCCATCGAGTTAGGAGTGAAATCCAAACCTTGATGGAAAATTTCCAACTCAAAACTCTAGTGGATCCTTACCAACGAATCGGAATTTGCTCTTCGTTTGGTAAGTACCAACCACACTTAGGGTACGAAATCGTCAAGTTAGGGGTGAAACCCGCACCTTGTCGATTAAGTCCCATTCCTTGATTTTCACTCTCGCCAAAGTCTCGATTTTCCGATCGGTTAGAGACGTGTAGTAACTGGAAGGGTAAATGTCGTTAGTCGCTTCTCGATGAGAGCATTTTACCTATAGGCCAAAGCACGTTTCTCTAATTCGAAAAGATCTTCGATTCACTTTGGAATTGTCGACGATTCTCTACCCGAATCATTCCCATGTTTTACGAGCCTATTCTTTTTATGTGACTCAAATTTTATGTGTTTTGATACTTGTTACCTCGTTCATTTCAAACCGTTACACACTCGCACGTTTATCGCAATAAAAACAATACTAATCCTCGTGAACAAACTAAATTTATACTCTTTATTTGTATTCATACGTGAGTATACATGTTATACTTGTTGAACTCATGCAAACTATGTGAACCATACTTGATGAACACATGCTTCTTATGTGAAACTTATGCGAATTTTATTAATACTCATGCATGCAAAACCTATTTTCTTTATTACAATCAAGTCTCATGCTTTTGTCTTGTTTACAACCTCTAGATGCCTCCATTCCGTAACTCGTTGAACATCCTCAAGAAGTCCAAGAAGATGGATTCCCAGAAGGAATCCAACAACGAGGACTCGATATCGAAGCAAGAACTGATTGGGCTCGTTTCGGAGCAAATGGCCGGGCAATTGGCTAAGATCATACCCGACATTGTTAGCCAAATCCACACCATACACGCCGAAGCCACACCTAAATCATCCGTTGATTCCAAAGCTGATACCCCCAAACCATCTTACCAATTCAAGCATTTCATGGTTGTAAACCAGTGGAATTCACTGGCATGGATGGTTTTACCGCCATGATCAATTGGTTTGATTCAATGGAGCTTATCTTCCTTCAGGGCGGCTGCCCTGAGGAACTCCGAACCCTTAATGCCACCGGGGTCTTCCGCAAGAGAGCCCTCGAGTGGTGGACCACCGAACGAAACACACGTGGAAACGAAGCAGCCTATGCGATGACTTGGGAAGAGCTTAAGGAGCTTATGAAGGAGCAATTCTGTCCTCCCCATGAGACCCAGAAACTTGAAAACGAGTTCTGGAATCTCACACAACAGGGGAGCGACGCTGAAGGATTGATTGCGCGCTTTAAACAGTTAAGTATCATTTGCCCTGGGCAAGTCGATACTGTTCCCAAGTCAATCGCCAAGCTCATCCGTTGCCTCTCACCAGTGATCATGAACCATGTAGCCACAGCCAACCCGAAAACCCTCGAGGAAGCCTGTGCCATAACCCTCCAACTCAACCATAACTGCATCCTTCAGGGGGCCTACGACAAGGTCCCTACGAAGCATGCGCACCAAGCCATTGGTAACACCACCGAATCACCTACCCCTCCAGCCTAGAAGCCGCACAACAAGAACAAGAAGCGGAAGGCTTCTTCTCAAAACAATGCTGTCGTCACTCCGCCTACCCAAAATACCAACCAACCTGGACAGGGTTACATTGGCTCTCACCCCAAGTGTACCACTTGCAACTACCATCACCCTGTTGGCACCTCATGCCGAAAATGTGCCAACTGTAATAGGTTGGGACACCTCTCCAACTACTGTTGCCTACCCCAGAACCAGCAAACCCAAGCCCTTTTACCCAATCCTAACCCAAACCGCCAAACCCAAGCTACACCTGGTCGAACCTGCTACAATTGTGGCGATCCTAACCATTTCGCCAACGGTTGCCCGAAACGCACCAACAACCAACAGCAACAACAAATCAAACCTGCGAAAGGACGAGCTTTCGTTCTCACCTCAGCTCAAGCCCAAAGTTCGAATGACGTCATCACTGGTACGTTCCTTGTGAACCATATCTATGCTACTTGTCTGTTTGATACTGGCGCGGATAGACGTTTTGTATCCGTTGAATTTGAACCCTTGCTTAAGTGCGAACGAACTAAAATGCCTAATCCTTTTGCTGTCGAAGTCGCTAATGGTAAGACCATCTCCGTTGACTCCGTTCTTTCTGGTTGCTCCCTAATCTTAAACGATCATAAGTTTTCCATCGACCTCATACCTATGCAAATGGGTATCTTTGATGTCATAGTAGGCATGGACTGGCTTAAGTGAGTTCATGCTGAAGTCGTTTGTTCTGAGAAATTCATTCGTCTTCCCCTACCTCAAGGTGACTCTTTACACGTCTATGGTGAGAAACCTTCTAAGGGTCTCAAGCTTATGTCGTGCATCAAAGCGAACAAGTACTTGCGTAAGGAGTACTTTGCCTTTCTCGCCCACGTTGTAGAAAAGAAAGACAAAGGTCCTAGCATAAGTGATGTTCCTGTCGTTTGTGAGTTCCCTTCTGTTTTCCCCGAGGATCTCCCTGGTCCTCCGCCTCCTCGAGCTGTCGATTTTCTTATTGACCTCATTCCTGGCGCAACTCCTGTTGCGAAGGCTCCCTATCGTTTAGCACCCTCGGAGATGCAAGAGCTATCAAGCCAACTTCAAGAGCTTCTTGATGAAGGCTTTATACGCCCTAGTACTTCCCCTTGGGGCGCTCCCGTGTTGTTTGTCAAGAAGAAAGATGGGTCTTTTCGGATGTGCATTGATTATTGTGAGCTCAATAAACTTACAGTAAAAAACCGATACCCACTTCGTCGTATTGACGATCTCTTCGATCAATTGCAAGGCGCGAAGTGCTTTTCAAAGGTTGACCTCCATTCTGGCTATCATCAACTTCGGGTTTCCGAGGAAGATGTACCCAAAACCGCATTTCGCACACGTTATGGACACTACAAGTTCGTGGTCATGCCTTTTGGTTTGACCAACGCTCCTGCAGTGTTTATGGATCTCATGAACCGTGTGTGTAAGCCTTTTCTCGATCATTTCGTCATTGTATTCATCGACGATATCCTAATCTACTCCAAGACGAAAGAAGAACATGGACGACATTTGCGGCATATTCTTCAGCTTTTGCAAACCGAACGTCTTTATGCCAAATTCTCCAAGTGTGAATTTTGGCTAAAAGAGGTTCAATTCTTAGGTCACACCGTCAATGAACTTGGTATTCATGTTGACCCTGCAAAGATAGAAGCTGTGAAGAATTGGATTGCACCTAAGTCGCCCTTTGAAATTCGTTCGTTTCTTGGCCTAGCTGGGTATTATCGCCGTCTCATCTCGAACTTCTCGAAGATTGCCGTTCCTTTGACTTCGTTGACTCAAAAAGATAAACCTTTTGTTTGGGATCCCGAACAAGAAGAATCTTTCCAAACGCTCAAGGACATGCTTTGTAATGCTCCTATTCTCACTCTCCCCGATGGGAACGACGATTTCGTCGTGTATTGCGATGCCTCTAACCAGGGTCTTGGTTGCTTTCTCATGCAACGGGACAAAGTAATCGCTTACGCGTCGAGACAACTCAAAATTCATGAGAAAAACTATACTACTCACGACCTTGAACTTGGGGCAGTTGTTTTTGCATTAAAGATTTGGCGACACTACCTTTATGGTACAAAGTGTACTGTCTTTACCGACCATAAGAGCCTCCAACACATCTTTGATCAAAAGGAACTCAACATGCGTCAACGTCGTTGGGTAGAATTGTTAAACGACTACGAATGCGATATCCGCTACCACCCTGGTAAGGCGAATGTCGTGGCCGATGCACTTAGTCGTAAGACTCATGTTAAGGGTGCTCGTTGCTACCAAATCGTGGGAAAACTCAATGAGTTGATTCGACAAGCACAATTTGCCGTCATTAACGAGGGTAACCTCGATAACGAGTTGAAATGTGGAATCGAAAACCCACTCGAAGCTAAGCCTGATGGTATTCTTTACTACCATAGTCGCATTTGGATTCCCGATCGTCTCAATCGTCGGACTACTTTGATGGACGAAGCTCACAAATCCCGATACTCCATTCATCCTGGAGCTGATAAGATGTACCATGACTTGCGCGCATCCTATTGGTGGCCTGGAATGAAACGTGATATCGCTCTCTACGTCTCCAAATGCCTTACGTGTCCAAAGTCAAGACAGAACATCAACGTCCCTTCGGTTTGCTCGAACAACCAGAAATTCCTGTCTGGAAATGGGAGAGCATAGCCATGGATTTCATCACGAAATTGCCTCGTACCTCGTCTGGTCACGACAGCATTTGGGTTATCATCGATCGTTTGACCAAATCCGCACACTTCCTCGCCATTCATGAAGATTACAAGGTCGAGAAATTGGCTCGTATCTACACGAGTGAAATAATTAGTCGTCACGGTACTCCTCTTGATATTATTTCTGATCGTGATGCTCGTTTCACTTCTCGCCTTTGGCAAACTTTCCAATCCGCCCTTGGCACTCGTTTGAATCTTAGCACCGCTTTTCATCCTCAATCTGACGGTCAGACCGAGCATACCATTCAAACTCTAGAGGATATGCTTCGATCATGCGTAATCGATTTTGGCGGAAACTGGGATTTGCACTTACCCTTGGTAGAATTCTCGTACAACAACAGCTATCACGCAAGTATTCAAATGGCTCCATTTGAAGCACTGTATGGTCGCAAATGCCGTTCACCTATTTGTTGGCACGAGATCGGAGACGTACAACTCACCGGTCCCGAACTTATACAAGAGACGACGGACAAGATCCTACAGATTCGTGACAACTTGCTCAAAGCTCGAAGCCGACAAAAGAGCTATGCTGATAGAAGACGCAAACCTTTGGAATTCGACGTAGGTGATCACGTACTTCTCAAGGTTGCACCTTGGAAAGGTGTTGTTCGTTTTGGTAAGAAAGGCAAACTCGCTCCTCGCTATGTGGGTCCTTTCAAGATTCTCGAAAGGATAGGCAAGGTAGCGTATCGACTAGATCTACCTCAAACGCTCAGCAATGTTCATCCTGTGTTTCATGTTTCGAATTTGAAGAAGTGTCTAGCCGAAGAAGGACTTCAAGTTCCACTCGAAGATCTTCAGATCAACGATACTTTGCACTTTGTGGAGAAAACCGGTCGAAATCATGGACCGAGGAACCAAGCAACTGAGGCGCAGTCGTATTCCTATTGTCAAGGTTCGATGGGAAGGTAAACGTGGCGCCGAATTCACTTGGGAACTTGAAAGTGATATGAAGACTAAGTATCCATATCTCTTCGTTACGAAATTTCCTAAAGGAGGGGAGACTGTAATGCCCCGCGTTTCTATACTTTCTATATTTGGAAAACTCTGTATCATACTTCTATTTTTAGTAAGCGTTGTATCTTGTATTTGTCTTTCGTTGTAAACGTGGAAAAACCGAGACTTGAATCGTAATGAGAAACTCGTATTTTAACAATATTATGTTAATTATAGTCATGTTACACTTATACTTGTTGATACTTTAAACGTGTAAACGTATTCGTGGTACTCTCAATCGTAAACGTGTGATAACTTGCAAACGTGGTATGTATGCATAATCAAGACTCAAACGTGAAACTCGTAATCATTAAACTAAATTCGTTACGAAAATATAATTATCTATTCATTTATTAAGTTAATTAATTAAATTAATTAATTAAATTAGTTAATAAAATTAATTAATTTCTTTTTTTACAACAAATTAAAATGCTAATTTATATATATATATATATATATATATTTATATACTAACATTTTGAATTTAAATGTTAATATATATATATATATATTTTTATAAAGTCCAAGGTCTAAATTGTAATTCTTGAATTCTTAACTTCAGGGACTAGTCTTGCCATTTTTGGTAAATTGTTTAAAGGATTTTAATTAAAAAAATAATATATATAAATAATATACCAAAACCGGATCCGCGGGACTCGAACCCGGGACCCCGGTTCAACATACAAAGCCTTAACCACTCCGCCACTCGCCACACTTCTGAAGAAACCCGGGAACAAAAGCCTTATATGCTTTGTTCTCGGTAGAGCTGAAACACAACAAGGGCGGGCAGCAGGTTTGGGGGCGGGTTTTTGAGGTAAAAATTTGAGTTTTAGAGCATCTTTTTACATTTAATTCACACTTAAACCCCACCTAACTAACCTTAATCCTTCCCCTATAAAACCCACCTCTAATCCAAACATTTTTACACTTTAATCTCTCTTAAATCACTCTCAAATCACCTCAAGATCCTTGCAAAATCAGAATTTTCGAGCAGAATTACTCATCTTCTCTAAAGTGAGTGTAACTCACTCATTTCTTAATGAAATCACTCCATTCTTTTTCCTACTTGCTTGGATAAACTTTGGGTTGAATTCCTAGGGTTCTCCATAGAGAATCTAGACCTGGAAATGCCCCAAATGTCCACAAACTTTCTGTTTTGTCTAAACTTTTATTAAACTTGTGTTTTAACTTCAACAAACTTGTGTTCTTGTGCTTACAATCAAGCTTATGATTAGTAAAGCCTAACCAAGCTTGTTAACATGAACTAAGGGCTGTTTTAACACCCTAAACTTCTGTTTTTGAAGAGCATTGAGCTCACAAGTGATGCAAGTTCTTAAACTTGTTCATGTGTGTCCACCAAGGAAGCTTGGGCTATCCTAACTTGAGACCACACATCACTTGATGATTTTTCATCAAGATCCCAAGATAGTTTGCTAGACTTAAAGTGTCACAACCCCACAAAGCCGTTGACGATTGTCCTCGTGTGCTCGTCGGGTTGTTGAATACTTGGCTACTTGGTATCTAGATGACACCATATCATTCTTGTCTTTACATTCTTGTATAGTATATAGTTCTTGTACCCTCCTTGTTACCAATGGTAACTTATGTAGTGGTGAATATAATCCGAGGTTCAAAGTGGATGGTTTAACCTCCCACCTCATACTTGACATACATGACACTAGAGGTTACAAAGTGGATGGTTCATCCTCCCACCTCCTACATGATTATAATGATATATATAACTATATTATAATTCTAAAACCAAAACCTTGATAATGAACTTATAATCACCTATCAAGTTATTAAGTTTAACACTAAAGTATGTAATTCCTTGTCACGATTCTAATAGGCCCCGAACCTATGAAATCACACCCAACTCGTAAGAGTTACTATAGTGTCAAGAACGAGTGTTACATCTTAGTGAATACTTTCGTATCATAATACTTTATCAAACTTATTTTTAATCATGCTCGAATACTCCTAATCTCCCGTTGAAACTCTATACTCATACGCCTCATTTCCTCTTGTAGGATAATTCGGCGCCATCCTCGAGCCAACGTCTTCACGGATTGTCAAGTGTAGAAAAGACTTAGCAAAACCGTGAGTACACTCGACCCACTTTGTTTAAAACACTTTTCGGGTGTAACATGTTTCCATATACAAAATCATGAACACTTAAACTTTATAAAACACACAAACGATCCCATATACATGAAAGCTTGAATCTTATACTTGATGCTTGTATTGGATATTCGTATTTATGCTTTAGTCATTAACTATTTTTAGCCTTCGTTTGACATGCTTAGCGCTATAGGAATTCACGCATCCACCTCCATCGTGTTATTCGTGAGGTCATGTTAAAACATCGTGATTGCGTTAAGGGTTTGATTATTAGTATTGCATGCCTTGATATTGCTCTTGTATAGATTTGGTTGCCATGTGGATTGTTTAAACTTATTCGTATACGTATGCTATGCCTAAACTTGTGTACTCGCCTTTGCTTTCGCATTGACATTATTTTAAAACATGTTACAAGTTGAAGGAGATGATGCTATGAAAACAATATAGCAAGGACTAGATACACACAAATTAGACGTTAGGTTTAATGTCGATGTATCAATTTTGTTATGACTTTGCAAATGTTATGTTGTTCTTTGTTTTGTTACATTGATGTATTTGACAATTCTTATGAAATGAAATATGGTTTAATTAATTATTGTCACTTAATAATGTTGTTAGCAATGAGCAATCTCGTTTATCCCGATGTTTCCGCCATCGGTTGGGGTGTTACATATAAGTTTACGAAAAAGTTATGTTTTGTTTCCGTTGTAAGTGTATCACTTGTGCATGGTCATCCGATTAATGGGTGGAGTGTTACATCCTACCTCCCAACGTCCCCTCCGGCATCCCTCCCACTCATTGGAACCAAGATTCAAGATTTGAAGGTGGAGATTAAAGATGACAATAAAGACAGCTAGTGGTGGAACGATGAGAGTGGTATATATTTCTCGAAGCTGGTGACATTAAGGTTGAAAAGAGAAAATTACCCCTCACATGATGGGCATGCTACACGTACCACGTGGTGGGTAATTAATGGACTAGGAAATAGGCGTCAAGACCAGGGATGAATAGTGTTAATACTTGAAACGTTAGGGACCAAAACTGTAAAAGTGGATGAAACCTGATGTTTTGGTCAAACTTGGGCCGAAAAGTAGGACTAAAAGGAAACTATTATTATTATTTTTATTGTACTCCAAAACTACTTTCGTCATTTTATACAGATCCTCAACCACCACCGCCGCCCCCACTACACCTGTCGTACCAACATCCCACATAAACTCAAGGGTTATGAGAAGGATGATAGTGGCCATATATATGTGTGATGGTTGGGGGTCTCGAGATGGATGATGGTTTATGGGTTTTACGACCCGAGATATATGATGGTTGGCTTTCGACGGAGGTTTAGGGTTTCGAGAGGGATGATAACGACTGCTAGGGTTTTGAGATTAGTGTTCCAACAACTAAGGTATGTTCTAATAAACAGAGTTCTATTATTTTGGTCATACACTATTTCAAATCTAGTTTTTTGGTTGCATATGTCAAATTCTGACACTAGGGTTCAGATCTTGGTGATTAAATGGCTCAAAGTTTTATACAAGAACCCTTCTGAATAAACTTTATTCAAAGTTTTTGAGTCATTTTAGATCAAATTAACTGGCTTTTACAGCTTTAATACAGATGAAAATGGAAGCTGAGTGAAAAGCTTCTGGTTGATATAAGAGAATTGAGGAACAATCTTTTGATTTGGGACTTGATGAAGAACCATATTCAACAATGATGTGTACGTTTAAACCATTGTGTTATTAATCTATTTTCAAATTCCAAGTTTATGGTTGCAAATCGGTATGTATCGGTTCAGATATGGTTTTTAAATGCGTTTATTTTGCTTTGCGGTGGTATTCGATTGGGGAGATGGCATGCGGTGGTGTTCGGTTGTAAACCAGGTGGTCCAGTGATGGTTGGGGAGATGGTGCGCGGTGGTGTTCGGTTGGGGAGATGGTGTGGTGATGGGATGGTGGTGGTGTGCAACTGTAGTGCTTTTGATGTGCAGGTGATTAAGGGTGAGCATAAAACCAAATTAACCGAACTATAAAGGAAATAACTAACTGAATAAACCAAACAATATAACTAAAAACCAAAATAACCAAAGGGTGGTTATTTATTTTTTTGATACCGATTGTTACAGTTAGGTTAATGATGGTTATTCTTATATACATAACCGAAAATTAACCGAACCGAACCGAATGTTTTAAACATGGCCAAATCCATAGAACCATAGATTTTTAGTGTTTAAGTGTTAACTATATGGTAGTGAAATGTAAATGATTACACGCTTTAATTGTGGATATTTATTGTTTGCACATTAATTTTGCTTGACCCACACTTTTTGTTTAACGACAAATTTGGATCTTTGACGGACCACCACGTATCATCATGCCACCTGCGAAACCGCCTGATCATATTAATCTCCACCAGGCTATTATGCCTATACACCAATTTCAGGAGAAAATCTAATAAATATGGGAAAACCCCCTTATGGAAATTGAACCCAGGGCCTAATGGTCCCTAAGCCTTATCTCACCCCCAAGATGCCACTAGGCTATTATGCCATAGACGCATGACCCACACATTTAAAGCCCAACTAAAAAACAATGGAAAAACGACCTATAACCGACCAGAAACCACATTAACCGTCAATAACCTATTATCCGAAACCGCATTAACCAAAACCAAACGGTCATTATTTTTTGATAACCGAAGTGTGCGGTTATGGTTTCAGTTGTTGACAAAAACCAAACCGAACCGCACCATGCTCACCTCTACAGGTGAACAAATCTGCAAGTTTTGGTGTGCAGGTTTTGAGTGAAAAAAAAAACGATAATACCCCTACTAATGGTCTTCGTTGACTATTTTAATAGAATATTCACACTGAGTTTATCGGAAAGGCTATGGTGCAGGAAAGTATAAACCACGGGAACTCAGATGAGTACAAAAAAAGTTTAGGGCTCAACATGTTTAATAGTGTAAATCACAAAGACACCAATTGTAATTTGCTCAGATTTCATAAATACTAATTTTTACATTTACATATGAGAAGGTTCTACACACAAAAAAAACAAGATAAAGCATTCATTTTTTTTTCAACGTTAGATTTTAAAAAAATACAAGAATATGATCGAAATGTAATATTTATTTATCTCACCCACTATTCTTATAGAATATGTATAAACAAAATCATTTACTTAGTTTATCTTCCACACATAACCTGTGTACGATATCTCTACACATAACCTTCACGTGCATGTAAACGTTTAGAAATGAAAAAATAAACATATTAGATTAATGGGTTTTTCTGTAAGAATAAAAGTGTTTACAGAATATGAATCATGAATAGAAAAAAATAAATGATTTAGGCTCATATTTTTGTCCTCATAATAATTTAGTTTTTTTAGTGAGGATATATCCGTACTTTCATGTTAGTGTATCTTATTTAATATAATTACATATGTAATGCAAATTGCATTACAACGAGTTATTATATAAAGAACACAGAGCATAGATTTTCAAACACCCACAAGTGTAAAGGGTTCTTTATTATCATTATGCATTCACACATGGAGAAACCTATCATATTCATGTTCGTCATCTTCACCACATTACTAATCACTACAGGTATGTCACATGGATTTCACTTTTTTTTGTTCAACACTTATTTTTGTTTACATCACGACTTAAAGATATGTATGGTTTTATATATCTAATCACTTATTTTTGTTTACATCACTATAGGTAATAGGTATTTGTACAAAATCTAAAGCAAAAGTTGAAAAAAAGAGAAGAACGTATTAGATAAATAAATGTAAAATTTTATTAGTGATTCCAAATTAATGTATCATATCATATTATATCGTATCGTATAGTATTATATTATATGGTATAATATCACATTATTATTATAATAATAATAATTATAATTATTATTATTATTATTATTGTTATTATTATTATTATTATTATTATTATTATTATTATTATTATTATTATTATTATTATGTGGCTGATTTAACTAAATGCATCTCATTTGCAGTGCTTGGAGTTAGCAGTCATTCAGGTGTAGACAAAGAAAGTTGCACAAAAAAAGCTTGTCAGAACAGCGGTCTTTACCTTGAGATGAACATATGTCCTCCTCCCCAGTGTAAAGATAAAACTGAATGTTCTGATTATTGTAATCCTAATCACGAACCCTTCTGTCAACATGGAACATGTTGTTGTTGGTAAAGCATTTGTTCAATGATTTACCATGGATAAATCCTAATAAATTCGTATTATTTTGTGATCTAGATGGTTTGTTTATTACCTTTTGAGTTGGTTGAGTTATTACACCTTTCTTACCGATCATCACGAATTGGCTGATTGAGTTGGCTGAGTTATTACTCCTTTCTTACTGATCATCTCGATTTGTTTGATAACATATCACACAAATAGAATATTTTGTGAGATAAATATTGATGATCAAATAATAAAATAAGATAATGAAAAAGAAAGCAAATACAAAGGAATCTAATAATAGAGACACCGAAGGACCTAAGATTTTAAAAGTCTAAGTGGGTTTATAATCAGAGGCGGATCTACGTTGAGAACTACGGGTTCACATGAACCCACCCGATTTTAAATATTTATTAGAAATCGTAATACAAATTTGGTTTGAACCCATACAAAACGTTTGGGATGAACCCATTAATGAAATTGATAGGTGGCAGAGTGTTTAAGTCTTCTGGTTCTATGCTTGAGATCATAGGTTCAACTCCTCCGGTTGTTACCTTTTTTAATTTTTTCTAACTTTAAAATCTAAAACAGACCTTATGGTCTTAATATTCCCATGACCCCATTTCTGAAACCAACACCCCCCAAATCTCTAACTAGGAACCCAACCACTGAAGTTGTTATCTTGGCAACATTCCTGTACATGCTAGTAATGAATTTTTTTTATTTTTTTTTAAAGAAACCAAATAAATTGTAAGAACCGTTCGCGTAAAATAGATAAACTTTATTCAACTGAATTACAAAAACAGAAAAATAAAGAAAGCAGTAAATTATAATACGGATTACAACTGAAATAAGCAAAAACAAGAACAAAAATTCAACAGAAAAGATGAAGTTCTTGGTTGAGGATCGTGTTAGACACGGGTCCCTTAAAATAAATTTCGAGTAACCCAGGAGAACTCGTTTGTTTCCAGGATACAACAGCCTAAGCAGTTGCACTGCCGGAGATGACGCAACCCGAAGGTGTACCTCGAAGCAAGAAATAAGATGATAAAGATGATGATACTGTTGGAGAAATTCAGCATAAGTTGGTAAATTTCGGTGTCTCTTCAGCAATGGTTTACCCTCCTATTTATAGTGGAGGTGTAGATGAAACCGAAAACTGAATTGAATGGACGAATTATTCTGCATTAAACGTCTTTAATGCAGTTTAATTTGTTATTCAATGTCTCAGTCAACAACAATTTCATATGCTGAAGTGTAACTGCTGTGTCATTGAATTATGGAAGCTGCGGGTCGCTGGCGCGCGCGCCAACTCTGATGCGCGCGCGCAATTCTTGCTCATTCCTATACGCCAGTCAGCTGCTGCACTTCCATGCGCGCCACTCTAGCTCAAGTCCTTGCGCGAGCCTGCTGGTGCAAGCATCCTTGCTCCACAGTCTATTGCGCGTGCGCCAGTTTGGCTCACATGTGCGAGCCTACTGCTGCGCCTCCCCTTGCGCGCGCACGCCACGTCATCAGGGAACCCATCTGGTCACGCCACACAGTCACGCCATACTGGTTCACTCAGGTGCGCCGTGCGCGCGCATGTCAGGCATCTGTGCACGCAACCCGGACTGCCTGCACCATGCGCCACTACCTGTGTACTTGCGCGCCCTTGCCATGTGACCATCCAGGGTCTGCGCCAACTGGTCCTTGCAGCTTTTGCTGAACCACGCGCACGCGGTCAAAAATACAAAGGCGGCTCGCAGCGTTGCGAAGTGCAAAGTGCGCCATCAAAGCGTCACATTGCGCCCATCGCCCCCGCCCCGCACGCGTGTGTGCGAGTGCGAGTGCGAGTTAGGGTGCTCCGCATCCTTCGCGAGTACACTTAGTGTGTGCTTCCATGAAACAATAAGGAAGGAGTGTTCCCACTTAAATACCCATTTAGGTTTCACCACTCTTCCTATGTGGGACAATGTGCTACTTTCCCATTATTTCAGCATTTAATGTTTCAAACACCAAACTTTGAGCATCGATATCTCATTCATCTTAGCTCCATTTTGGACGTGGTTTAGTTCGTTGCGAAGCTCTTCCAACAAGAACACAAACCCACAAAGAAATATATAATAAACCTCTCTTTATAATATTTATTTGTCGTCCAAAATTAGGAAATATCCATTTCCTATATTTGTGAAAAATGCTATTTTCACCAAATTTCCAACATAAATCAGATTGTAATCTGTTAAGTTTTTAGGGGAAGATCAACAAGGACACTAGTAATCATGTAAACATGAATGACTTTTATTACTAGATCAGAGGTTATTATTTTACTATTAGTTGGCTTGCATATAGATGAGCCTTTGGGTTTCTATGTACCTTGTATTGATAAACATAATAGAATACAAAATTATCAATCTTTACTTTTAACTTAGTTGTGGGTTGAAGATGTAATGAAACATTTTTCATCTTGAAAACTCGTAGCGAAAAACTATTTTTTTAATTCGTAAAAACTATCCTATATGTATTATTGTGTTTCTAATTTCTAATGGGGGTGTTTTTTTATTATTGTGTCGTATCTTTATTACGCGATGAATCTTACCCGACCCGAACCGTCGGTTCGACCCAAAAACATTTTATGACCGGTTCTATGAAATGAGCATTTATAAACAGTGAACCCACTGAAAAATATTTCTGGATCCGCCACTTTTTATAATTCGTTGACTTATAAAAGTCACAATGGGTGTAATTTGGAGGGATTTCATATTGTGATAGTCTACAAACCACTGGGTCTCATATGACAATCGTAAAGGGGTAAGATTGTCTTTACACATGGGATTACAAATGGTATTAACATTGTTGGGGCATGTTGGGGAGTCAGGGGGCAAAAACTAGAAGAGAGTCAGAGGGCAATCCGGACCAAATTTCAGGGAGGCAAATTGCACTTTGCTCTCCTTTTAATCCATAATTTTCAACTTTAAAAACCCTAACTCAAATCAAACTTAATCAACTTCCAAAACAAATGCACACAAAACTCAACAAAAAGATCCATAGTTTCTGTGGGTTTGTTGAAATCATTGATCTTTATTAACTTCCTAAACAACCCCACAAAAAATTCACAATAATTTCAACATAAAGATTTATAATTTCAGTTAGGTTTGTAGAAATTATCAATCTTTGTAGAAATTTCAGTAGTTGGTATATGATCCAATTAGCCGAAATCACCATTTCTTTTCTGAGATTCCCCGTTAGCTTTCAAGAATACACCATTAGTGCTACAGTTAACCACAAACCTGGACAAAACCATTACACAAACATGGAGATATCAACGTCATCTTCACCGATTCCGACACGAGAAGGATCTCCGGAGGAACTCGAAATCGTAAAACCAAGGCCTCCGGTAAGGTTTCTATGCGGCTCTATTCCAGTCACCGATAAAGCGTTCACCGCCTTTCGTTCTACTCTGCTCTCGTTCCTTCAGCTTCAACGTAGGAAATTTTCAAATTCAGTAGATAGATACCTTGGTACAATTAAAATCCTTTTAAAAACTTAGCAACAAGACTATGATTCCTGACCAACAGACTTGATTATCTTTTTTTTTAATCATCACAGTCCCAACAGACTATAAAAAATGGTCCAATGGTGTTTCAAGTTCATAATCCACCAACTTTGTTTTTTTAATAACGAGTATTTAGGAGTAAAATGCCATATTCAATTATTCACCTATGGTGGTGGTGGTCTCCGGACAGTGTTGGTGGTGGCGGTGAAGAAGTAAATTGATTTAAATTAGGGTTTTTTAAGGTTAAAGACAAGGGTTTAAAAGGAGTGGAAAGCTTCTGTTTGATATAAGATAATTGAGGAACAATCTTTTGATTCGGGACATGATGAAGAACCAAATTCAACAATCATGTGTACGTTTAAACCATTGTGATATTGATCTATTTTCAAATTCCAAGTTTATGGTTGCAAATTGGTATGTATTGGTTCAGATATTAATGGACACTGATTCTCATTAAAACGCCAAAATAACAAATTACAAGCAAATAGCAGGTAAACGGGCAACAAGCTGCGCCGCAACCTCCTTTTGAATTGCAAAACCGATCATACTAAAGACGAATCGACTCTTAGAGGTCGAGAGATTACTATTCACGACCCGCTGAACTCTGTTTAGGAATTCCACTGCTTCCGGGGCTAGGAAACCAAATGTATCAAAAGCAAATGGTATAAACACATGTTGATTCTCCAAACAAGCTTTCTCGTGTTTAGCACTTAGCTTGACTCCGCCTTTAGTGCAGCCTGGCCAACAACAAACCCATTATCCCTAAGCCCCACAAGAGGGGACACTCCTGTAAGGTCCCCACACAAGCGTGTTTTCCCCTTGCCCACCCAAACACAAGAATATCGGCTGGCTGAAGAGTAGATCTCCCATTGTGTGGATCCGACAGAAAGTTCACCGGAGCCTCTTTTTTTTGCCGAAATCCCAGCCCGCTTTATATCACAAAGAATATCCCTAACCAAATCATGTCTGTATTTAAACCCAGGTAACTTCCTGCAATGGCAGCATGCTCACCAAAATTACCCAAACAAACCTTGCGGCAAACTGGACAAGGCTCATCAACCGGAAACTGAGGCATCATTAGCCGGTACTTGAGAATTGCCCATTACTCCATAGCTAACATGTGTTGGCCGAGGCCTTCAATGGGGATAACTGTCAAAAAATCCTGAGCATGAGGAGCGCGGAGACAATCAAACACGGGTTTCTGATGAGGGGATAGACCAAACTTCTCTACCAAACTCTGGACAGTTCTACTAAATAGGGCACTCGCCAATGCATTTTGGGCTTTAGGGGGGCGGTGTCCTTATTAGAGAAACCGCCAAAATCAAAATCAGAAAGGGACATGCGCCTGCAATCCAACACACACACATAATCAGAATCTAACCCGAAAATATCACAGTCCCGAAGAATATGGTCCTGCAAACTCCAAGATTGCGACCTCGAGGCCACAAAAGCATATGTCGACACATCCTCAGTCGAACATAAACCCAAACCCCCAAAACGGATTGGAAGGGATGCTAGCCTCCATTAAAGATCCCCAAAAAAGGACCCCCGCAAACCACAATATCCTCGATCGCTTTCCGAAGGCCTTTGTCAAAAACAGAAACAACCCCCCAACAAACGTAGGCTGGCATGTTCTGAGCCCGAATAACAGCTTAGCAACCCCCATGCAGGAGCGTAGCAAAAGGAGCTCGCATTGAGGGTCTCGCAGATGTGGAAGATAACTTATCAGATCCACTTCACGAGATGCCCTTTGCACGGCTAAACTACTGATGAAACCCGCATCCCGACTAACAGCGCCCCCGAGGAGTTTCACTACCAACATTGGCCTTCCAATCCCACTAGGAAACAAACCCTCTTGCGCCTTAATTCTATTACACGATGGCAAAAAAACTTCGGTTTTCTTAACGTTAAGTTGAAGCCCCAAATCGGGCCCTTCAGACCAGATGATTTCTAAAGCTTTAGCCACCTCTTTAGCATCTCCTATAATCGTACCATTATCCAAATACCAAGCATGGAAGAGTAACTTGCATCTATCTCGAATCTGGTGAATGAGGGGATACAAAACTAAGGCAAAGAGAAGAGGCCCCAAGGGGTCCCCCTGCTGAACCCTGGTGGTGGACCAAATATGATCATCTCCGACATGTAACCTAGACGGCTGCCCATATAGAAAATCCACCCATAGACAAATGGACGGGCATCGGGTCCGAACCTCTGGCAGAAGGACAGTCCTATCCACCATTTTGAAAGCATTAGAAAAATCAACAGAAATCATGGCCAATGACCCATCCGAGTGGAACACGTTTAAGAACATGTTCGCGCTATGGAACACAGCCTCAGCCCCACTAGGGATCTCCACTCAAAATTGAAAATCACCGAGATATTTAGCCATCTCCTTCCGACAACCCTCATAGCTACCTTACAGACTAACCTCCTCCAAATTGCGCCCACGACAATAGGCCTAATCCAGTTGTCCGGTTTAAGTAAAGGCGTGAGGGGGGCAGAAGCAAACAAACTTCGCCAAGACTCCGGGGCACTTCCCACCTAAGCACAAGTTGACCACCTCATAAATGGCCTTGAGCACCCTGCCAGCAATCACCGACCCCTCTACACAAAGAGCATCCAAAATGTGTTGGGCCCTTAACCCATCTATCCCACACGAGGTCCCTTTGGGGAAAGATTTAATACACCCAAGCACACTATCAACATCCACTGTAAGGGGGGGTTCCAAGAGTAAAGACCTAGGCATAACCGGAGGGGGTAGAATAGGATGCTTAGCCACCAACGCTTTCATAGCATCCTCACCAAGAGGTGCAACCCCCAAAGAGCAAAAAACTTTAACTGCCGCAGTAAAGTGGCCATCCGTAACTTTCCGTAAACATTGCTTAACGTTGGTGCCCACCTTAGAATTATCGAACCCATGGAGAGGGTCATCATGGCGCAAAACTACCTCTGAGGGTTGGGCAAAAAGCGATTGGATAAGTTCAGCAAAACCATCTCCATTGCCCCACGCTGCCAGGGCCTACTGAATACTAAGACATTGTAAGGACTTCCTATTCCCCTGACCTGCATTCCTGATGGTTGGAAGGCCTAAAAACCCGTAATGTACAACGTGGCAGCAATAAAAGTCTCACCTACGCTTCAACAGACTCTGGCATAGCCACCACATTACATAAAGAGGTCGTTAGGGCCAGGGTAAAGGCCATGCGACAACTGTGAGGGATGCTCTTAACTGTTTTGAAAGGAAGGGAGAAGAGACGATCAAGCAGAACCACGTCCACCCTCGTACCTCCTAAAGAAATAAGTTCATTTCCAACATGTGGCTTAGGAATTCCCATAATAAACTCCTCCGCATTTCCCGCAACCAACTTTAACCGTGCCACCCCATCAGCATGGTGGCACCCCCGACTAAGAGCATGTAAGACATACACTCCCCACATAACCATTGGCCCGAGACCTTTAGAGCCTCACCAACTGAAACAAACAAACCCCAATCCGCGGATATCGCATCCCGCATGGCCCACTTCTTATTATCTGAAGGAAAATGAAGCCGCTTGATATGGGTAACCAATCTTGGGATCCCCTTGGCCCCTGCCTGTCCATCAGGGCAACAATGGGACCCTTTAAAAGGACACAACCAGACACCCTTTGAGGAGCCAACACCCCTTTCCTCAGATGGAGCCCCACAGATAGTCAAAGCCTCAGATAAAACCCTCACCCCAGACCCGGGCATTCAAATTACAAATGAAGTTTAAGAAAAACTCGAGCTAATCTTGGAAATAAACCAAGGAAAACTAAAACTAGTGGGTTAACAGGGCAACGACAAGTTGCCCCACCTCCCTGTAATGCAGCCCCACCTCCCTGTAATGCAAACCACAATCAATCCATTGTGAGATTCCAAATAAGAATCAAAATTAACCCTAAACTACTTCTGGTGCTACAAAATTAACCCTAAACTACTTCAGATATCGTTTTTAAATGCATTTATTTTGCTTTGTGGTGGTATTCGGTTGGGGAGATGGCGTGCGGTAGTGTTCTATTGTAAATCAGGTGTGCGGCTATAGTGGTGAGGGGATGGTGGTGGTGTGCGACTGTTGTGGTTTTGACGTGCAGGTGATTAAGGGTGAGCATAAAACCAAATTAACCGAACTTTAATCAAAGGGTGGTTATTTGTATTGTTGATACCGATTGTTGTGGTCATGTTCTGGTTATTCTTATTTTCATATCGAAATTAAACGAATTGAATGTTTTAAACATGGCCGAATCCATAGGACCATAGGTTTTTAAGTTAGTGTTTAAGTGTTTAACCATATGGTAGTGAAATATAAATGACAATTCTACAAGCTTTAACTATGGATATTTATTGTGTGCCCATTAATTTTGCTTGACCCACACTTTTTTTATTTTTTGAACGACAAATTTGGATCACTGATGGACCACTGCGTATCATCAGGCCACCAACGAAACCACCCGGTAATGTTAATCTCCACTAGGCTATAACGCCTATACACCAATTCAAGAGGAACCCCAATAAATCTGAGAAACCCCTTTATAGAAATTGAACCCGGCACCTAATGGTCTCTAAGCCTTATCCCACCCCCAAGATGCCACTAGGCTATAATGCCATAAACACATGACCCACACATTTAAAGTCCAACTTTAAAAACAATGAAAAAACCTGACCTATAACAAAACAAAAACCGCATTAACCGTCAATAACTGATTTTCCGAAACCACGTTAACCGAAACTAACGGTTATTATTTTTTGATAACCAAGTGTGCGGTTATGGTTTCGGTTGTTGACAATAACCAAACCGAACCACACCATGCTCACCCCTACATGTGATGAACAAATCGGCTAGTTTTGATGTGCTGGTTTTGGGTGAAAAAAAATGATAATATCCTTTGCCAATGGTCTTCGTTGACTATTAAAAAGAATATTCACACCAAGTTTAACAGAAGGACATATAGTGCAGGAAAGTGTAAACCACGAGAACTCGGATGAGTACAAAAAAATGTTTAGGGCTCAACATGTTGAATAGTGTAAACCACAAGGACATGTAATTTGCTCAAATTTCATAAATACTCATTTTTACATATGAGAAGGTTCTACACACAAAAAAACAAGATAAAGCATTCATTTTTTTCAATTTAAGAAATTTTAAAAAATACAAGAACATCATTAAAATACAATATTTATTTATCTCTTCCACTATTCTTAAAGAATATATATAAAATAAATTCATTTACTTAGGTATATCTTCTACACATAACCTACACGTATATGTCAATGTTTAGAAATGAAAAAAATAAACAAATTAGTTTAATGGTTTTTAGTATGTAAGAATAAAACTGTTTAAAAAATATGAATCATGAATAGAAAAAGTAAATGATTTAGGATTATATTTGTTTCCTCACAATAATTTAGTTTATTTATTTTGTAACGAGGATATATCCGTACTTGCATGTTACTCTGACAACCGGCAAAATTAATGGTAATTCCATACAACTTAACGACTATTTATACGTTAAACTGCGTTCATTTATGGCTTAATTTGTGCATGATTAGCTCATACAAGACGAGCAATAGTAAGATAAGTTTAAACTGTACAAATGGTAATTTTACTTTCGTCACTTCGCGAGAAAACGATAAACTATGTTCATAAATGTTGTCAAAATGCTGAAAACATTAGTCACCTCAACACACTATAAATGCCAGCAAGTTAAGAAACTGCTCGAATAACTAACGAATGATACGAAAGCGTATCATCACAAATGTATATACTAAAAACCCAAGTTAGAGGTACCACTTCCCACAATACTTTAACTTTCCGAAAAATGCTACATTTATAAATTGTCCGGTCCGCACTATAATATAACAATTATATTTTGTTTGCAATTAAAAAATAGCAATTACAATGACATTAAGGTTTGCAAATAATGCTAAATGTCCTAAATAATCGCAAAGGTATTGAATAATTAATTAAGGCGTTATTGCCGGTATTATAATGCATCTTTCGCACATTGTCCGGCTTCGAACCGACGAATAGTAATATTTTTATCTTCCTAACACCTAGTTAACTAGTCTAATGAACTAGTTAAACTTCATTTGACATGCAAGAATTCTAGTAATTACATAAATATCTAGACTTATATTTGCAACACATGTCATTCACCATATCATTTTTGTCAAAGATTTGATAAAAGGAAGCATGGTGCATGAAAGATCTTGACTTATAAGAACTTGTAGTTGTTATAACCATTAACACCATCATTTTCCCTCATTCTTACACTTTCACAACAACACACAAACACCCTGATATCTCTCTCACTTACGGCTTCAAGGAGTACACCCACATCCACCATTTTCAATTCTTAAACACTTAAATTCAATCTTTACAAGGTCTTCTTAAGAAGAATTAAGCAAGTTCAAGACATGGAGAAGCATTATGAAGCACTTTGGAGCTTCTACAACTTCATCTTCTTCATTAGCTTGTTCTTTAATCTAGTGCAAAGTTGTAAGACCACTCACTTTACACCCATTTTCATACTTGATATAATATATAGAATGCAAATGTACAACTTGATCATCTTGAACTCCATGAAAAATCAAAGCTAAAACTCTAATCATAGACTAAAAAGTCTACAAAATAATAATAATAATAATAATAATAATAATAATAATAATAATAATAATAATAATAATAATAATAATAATAATAATAATAATATGTATTATATGTTGATTAGTGTAGACTAGTTTGATTTATCTTGTTGATTATAATAAAGTAGGGTGTTTAAAGATTAAGATCTTGTAAGAACATGGTTAAAAATAATGATCTAAACATGTAGATGTTTAGATCTATGCAAGATCGCCACCTTCATAATCCATGAACTTAAACCATAAACTTGAATGTAATAATTAATAAATATAACTTTTACAAGTTACTTAGGACATGATTTGTGATATAAATATTTAAAAAAAGGTCACATAAGCAAGTTTATGTGCATTGGTGAAGTAGTGTGTTGGTTTAATGACCTTGATGAAATATATAAAGATATCATTATTTTTAGAAGTAATTTTAATAATATATATATAGAAAGTTCATGGAAAAATGGAGTTGTTAATGGATAATACATGCATGCAAAGTTGATATTTGAAACTTGATTGAGATTGATGATAATTTTGGGCATAAACATGCTTTAAAAATACGTTTAGAAAAACGTGAAAAACGCCCGAAACTACGGCAAAATTTTCTAAGAATCTAATCACGATTAAAGAGTAATTAAAGGTGATTAAAATGGTTAATCATGATTAGTAACCTTAATCGTGATTATAAGGTTTAAGTCTTAAACACCTAAGGATTTTTATAAACACTTATTTATTATTTTCACAAGATAAAATAAATGGAAATAATATATATATATATGGTATACGTATACGTATAAAATACGCAAGTACATGGTGATGTACTGAAATACACTTGTTGAATGTACACTCACAAAGGATACCGTACATGTACATCAACGTATATACGATGTTAAAAATAAATATTTTTTAACACTTATATCTATAAAAGGTATACATATATATTTGTGGAACAAATATATATTCTCGAACCGAACATATCATAACAAGTGAACGAGGTTCACTAAACTTAAAAATATATATTTGAAGAATATATATATTACACATAACGAACATAAGCCGTGCATGGCACAGGGACGCTAATGGGCTAGGCCCACTCACACCATTTAGATCACGGAGACTCAAATGGGCTAGGCCCACTATCACTTGTGCAAGGCACAAAGACTCAAATGGGCTAGGCCCATTCTCACTTGTGCAAGGCACAAAAACTCTCATGGGCTAGATCCACTTATGCTCGTGCGAGGCGCGAAGACTCACGAAGGGCGAGACCCGTTCGTATACACTATGAATACAATATATATATATATATATATAAGAAGTGTGTGTATATATATATATATATTAAAAGCATGCACACGAAACAAATACCAACATATTATTAAAAATACACAAG
Organism: Scalesia atractyloides; assembly: GCA_947069175.1. NCBI lineage: Eukaryota > Viridiplantae > Streptophyta > Magnoliopsida > Asterales > Asteraceae > Scalesia > Scalesia atractyloides. The sequence goes on from CAMTDV010000213.1 coordinate 36,785, forward strand.
GGTTCCAAATATAAAACAAATATAATAACGTTCAAGATGAAAACCACGTACAAGGTCTAGAAGAGACCAAAGTGTCTAATGAGTTAGAGCACTTGTACGTTGACTCACGCTTTTAGAACACCGTTTGCTAGCACAATCTTTGAACGCCGTGTAGCTTTTTTTCCGTTTTGTAAAGAGGTATGGTCATTTTCATAAAACTAATGTCCTGGAATCCCAAGGAATAAAAATGTGACATGGTAAACAATTTGGTGTCACATAATCTTTTTAGGAAAAACTACACGTTTTGTCCTTTATCTTGATGCTCTTTTTCAGGCGGTGTCCTTTTCAACGAATTTTGATAAGTTTTGCCCTTTATAGGGAATTTTGTTGCATGTTTTATCCTTTGACCTTAAGCCAGTTAGATTTTTTTGTTAAGTCTGGTTAAGCAAGGGTATTTTAGTCTTTTTTACCACGTTATTTACTATTATATATAAAACTAAAACTAAATATTTTTAAAAATAAATCACCCTCTCTCTCTTCTACCCTCTCTCTCCCTACAACTTTCTCCCTCTACAACCCTCTCTCATACACAATCAGCTTCACCCAAGACCCACCACCTCCCACCACCACCACCACCACCACCATCAACCCACAACAAATCAGCCAACACCTCCATGAAAACCCACCACTACCTCTACAATCAGCTTAAAAACCATTATGTTAAGCGTCTACAGTTATCATAAAATCCACAATAAAACCATACTCGAAACCCTAAAAACTCATTTACCTCAAAATTCTCTTTCAATTCGCTTCTTTTCCATATGAAAACAGAGGAGTTCTCATGGCGACAACGGTTACAAACAACGACAATCACGAATTAGACGATTCACGATCTGACAGTGATGCAGATGAACAAAAACCTAGGGTTTTGAAGGCTAAAAACGGTGCAAAAAAGAAGAACAACACTGTAGAACGTAAATCTGAACCGGAGAAAGGGGCTGATGCATCTGAAGACGAACACGAGGTGCAGGAAACATGTACGATTGATAATATGATTTGTGATGAAGTTCGAAACAATGTGGAGGTTGATTAAGGTGTCAGGAGATCGAATAGAAATAGTGGGTTCGGTTTATAACCACTCCTTCATCGAACCCTAACCGTCGCCTTCCGATTCCATCGGAGATTCAAGTTCACGGCGGATAATATGGTGGTTGTGTGGTGTCGTGTGGTTGTTAGATCACTCTTGTTTGGGAAAGCAGATCGTAGAGAGAGTGAGGGGGAGCAGATCATGGAGAGAGAGAAAAGAAAGAGAAGAGAGAGACATAGCACTTTAGAGAGAGAGAGAGAGTTGATCTATATTTTATTTATATATATATTTTTTTACAAAATAGTCCTTCAATATATTTTATTTACACAATAGTCCTTGGGATGGTGAAATGATAAGAATACCCTCATGTGCAAGGCACATAACCATATTTAACCAAAAAAAATAAAATAAACATGGTTAGGGTTAAAGGACAAAACCTTTAACAAAATTCCCTATAAAAAGAAAAACCTGTCAAAACTCGTTGAAAAGGACACCGCTCCAAAAAAGTATCAGATAAAGGATAAAACATGTAATTTATCCATCTTTTTAAATGCTAGAATCAAATGTGAAATCTGAACTTGCTAAGAAATTCTTTATATATTACTTTTTCTAAAATTGTCTCATGTGATACATATACATGCATATACATGTATCTAACGTATAAAATTATAAGACAATACTTGTCATATTATTTTAGTAAAAACGCCAAAACTGTTTTTTAAGTAAAAAAATTAGTTCAAGACCAAGGAGTTCTTAGTTTGTATATTACATGGTAATGCAATGTAATCAAAATGCTATAAGTTTACGAAAAGTTATGTTTTGTTTCCGTTGTAAGTGTATCACTTGTGCATGGTCATCCGATTAATGGGTGGAGTGTTACATCCAACCATCCAACGTCCCCTCCGGCATCCCTCCCACTCATTAGAACCAAGATTGAAGATTTGAAGGTGGAGATTAAAGATGACAATGAAGACAGCTAGCGGTGGAACGATGAGAGCGGTATATATTTTTCAAAGCTCGTGACATTAAGGTTGAAAAGAGAAAATTACACCTAACATAATGGGCACGCTACACGTACCACATGGTGGGTAATTAATGGACTAGGCACATTCGTCAAGACCAGGGATGAATAGTGTTAATACTTAAAACGTTAGGGACAAAAAGTGTAAAAGTGGATGAAACATGATGTTTTAATCAAATTTGGGCCGAAAATTAGGACTAAAAGGAAATTATTATTATTATTATTATTATTATTATATTATTATTATTATTATTATTATTATTATTATTATTATTATTATTATTATTATTATTATTATATTATTATTATTATACTCCAAACCTACTTTCGTCATTTTATACAGATCCTCAACCACCACCCCGCCCCACTACACCTGTCGCACCACCATCCCACAAAAACTCAAGGGCTATGAGAAGGATGATGGTGGCCATATATATGTGTCATGGTTGGGGGTCTCGAGATGGATGATGGTTTATGGGGTTTACGACCAGATATATGACGGTTGGCTTCCGACGGAGGTTTAGGATTTTGAGAAGGATGATATAACGGCTGCTAGGGTTTTCAGATTAGTGTTCCAACAACTAAGGTATGTTCTAATAAACCCATGTTCTATTATTTTGGTCATACACTATTTCAAATCTAGGTTTTTGGTTGCATGTGTCAGATTCTGATGCTAGGGTTTAGATCTTGGTGATTAAATGGCTCAAAGTTTTGAATCTTGCGTTGGAGAATGCCTTTTCTTGGAAGGTCCCATGGAGATACAAGAACCCTTCCGAATAAACCTTTTCAAAGTTTTTGAGACATTTTAGATCAAATTAACTGGATTTTGCAACTTTAATACAGATCAAAATGGCAGCGGAGTGAAAAGCTTCTGGTTGAGATAAGAGAATTGAGGAACAATCTTTTGATTTTGGACTTGATAAAGAACCATATTCAACAATGATGTGTGCGTTTAAACCATTGTGTTATTGATCTATTTTCAAATTCCAAGTTTATGGTTGCGAATAGGTATGTATCGGTTTAGATATGGTTTTTAAATGCATTTATTTAGCTTTGCCCATATGGAAATTGAACCCATGGTCTAATGGTCCCTAGGCCTTATCTCACCCCCAAGATGCCACTAGGCTATTATGCCATAGACGCATGACCCACACATTTAAATACGACATAAATACCAATAATAAAATATACTAATACAAGTATATATATGGTATACGTATACGTATACCATATATATACTTGTATTAGTATATTTTATTATTGGTATTTATGTCGTATTTAAATGTATTGTGTACATGTGGGACACTCCTGTAAGGTCCCCACACAAGCGTGTTTTCCCCTTGCCCACCCAAACACAAGAATATCGGCTGGCCGAAGAGTAGATCTCCCATCGAGTGGATCCGACAGAAAGTTCACGGAGCCTCTTTTTTTGCCGAAATCCTAGCCCGCTTTAGAATATCACAAAGAATATCCCTAACCAAATCATGTCTGTATTTAAACCCAGGTAACTTCCTGCAATGGCAGCATGCTCACCAAAATTACCCAAACAAACCTTGCGGCAAACTGGACAAGGCTCATCAACCGGAAACTGAGACATCATTAGCCGGTACTTGAGAATTGCCCATTACTCCATAGCTAACATGTGTTGGCCGAGGCCTTCAATGGGGATAACTGTCAAAAAATCCTGAGCATGAGGAGCGCGGAGACAATCAAACACGGGTTTCTGATGAGGGGATAGACCAAACTTCTCTGCCAAACTCTGGACAGTTCTACTAAATAGGGCACTCGCCAATGCATTTTGGGCTTTAGGGGGGCGGTGTCCTTATTAGAGAAACCGCCAAAATCAAAATCAGAAAGGGACATGCGCATGCAATCCAACACACACACATAATCAGAATCTAACCCGAAAATATCACAGTCCCGAAGAATATGGTCCTGCAAACTCCAAGATTGCGACCTCGAGGCCACAAAAGCATATGTCGACACATCCTCAGTCGAACATAAACCCAAACCCCCAAAACGGATTGGAAGGGATGCTAGCCTCCATTAAAGATCCCCAAAAAAGGACCCCCGCAAACCACAATATCCTCGATCGCTTTCCGAAGGCCTTTGTCAAAAACAGAAACAACCCCCCAACAAACGTAGGCTGGCATGTTCTGAGCCCGAATAACAGCTTAGCAACCCCCATGCAGGAGCGTAGCAAAAGTAGCTCGCATTAAGGGTCTCGCATATGTGGAAGATAACTTATCAGATCCACTTCACGAGATGCCCTTTGCACGGCTAAACTACAGATGAAACCCGCATCCCGACTAACAGCGCCCCCGAGGAGTTTCACTACCAACATTGGCCTTCCAATCCCACTAGGAAACAAACCCTCTTGCACCTTAACTCCATTAAACGATGGCAAAAAAACTTCGGTTTTCTTAACGTTAAGTTGAAGCCCCAAATCGGGGCATTCAGATCCTGATGATTTCTAAAGCTTTAGCCACCTCTTTAGCATCTCCTATAATCATACCATCATCCAAATACCAAGCATGGAAGAGTAACTTGCATCTATCTCGAATTTGGTGAATGAGGGGATGCAAAACTAAGGCAAAGAGAAGAGGCCCCAAGGGGTCCCCCTGCTGAACCCCGTTGGTGGACCAAATATGATAATCTCCGACATATAATCTAGCCGGCTGTCCATATAGAAAATCCACCCATAGATAAATGGACGGGCATCGGGTCCGAACCTCTAAGAGAAGGACAGTCCTATCCACCATGTTGAAAGCATTAGAAAAATCAACAGTAATCATGGCCAATAACCCATCCGAGCGGAACACGTTTAAGAACCTGTTCGCGCTATGGAGCACAGCCTTAGCCCCACTAGGGATCCCCACCCCAAATTGAAAATCACCGAGATATTTAGCCATCTCCTTGCCGACACCCCTCATAGCTGCCTTAGAGACTAACCTCCTCCAAATTATGCCCACGGCAATAGGCCTAATCCCGTTGTCCGGTTTAAGTAAAGGCGAGGGGGCAGAAGCAACAAACTCCGCCAAGACTCTAGGGCACCTCCCACCTAAGCACAAGTTGACCACCTCAGAAATGGCCTTGAGCACCCTGCCAGCAATCACCGACCCCTCTCCACAGAGCATCCAAAATGTGTTGGGCCCTTAACCCATCTCTCCCACATGAGGTCCCTTTGGGGAAAGATTTAATACCCCCAAGTACACTATCAACATCCACTGTGGGGGGGGGGGGTTCTGAGAGTAAAGACCTAGGCATAACCGGAGGGGGTAGAATAGGATGCTTAGCCACCAACGCTTTCATAGTATCCTCACTAAGAGGTGCAACCCCCGAAGAGCAAAAAACTTTAACTGCCGCAGTGAAGTGGCCATCCGCAACTTTACGTAAACATTCTTAATGTTGGTGCCCACCTTAGAATTATCGGATCCATGGAGAGGGTCATCAGGGCGCAAAACCACCTCTGAGGGTTGGGCAAAAAGCGATTGGATAAGTTCAGCAAAACCATCTCTATTTGTCACACCCCAACTGATGGCGGAAACATCAGGGTAGTGGCAATAGGCGACCAGATTGTCTCATGAGAATTTCCATAACAATCATCTAACAATATCATTCAAACGTCAATGTCCCATACCATCAACATAACATTTCAAACAATCATTACAGAATCAGTGTTTTTCTCATAAAACTAATCGGGTTCGATTTTCCCTAGATTTCAAACATGAGTTCAAAAACGAAAATACATCAAACAAACTAACTAAACAACTAATCTAAGCATAACTCCATGCATCCAAAGCTAAAATCCTCAACCTGTTACATACGTTAAAATACAAGTCAATACGATAAAGTAAAGGTGAGCATACATGTTTTATAATACTAGCATAATAGAGAAACCATTCGCGAAATAATCTAACTACATATCATGATACACCGAAACATTTCCCACAGTTTAACATAGGCTTATCTCTCATGCTAACTACGGAGAGAAGGCTTGCGCGTCCATCCTAACTAGACCCCGTCGGGTGTTAGCCACACTATAGTACCATACTAGCCAAGGAAAGGCAAGTTAACAAAAATAAGTCCTAGTCACATGTTTCTAGCATCACGTATTGAGCATATATAATCAGATTATTCGCGTGTGATAAACAGTTTGATTTGTGAAGTGATTTTGATATAGGAACGTATGTAACACCCAAAAAGTGCGTTAAAGCGAAAATGGGTCAAGTATACTCACTGTGGGTGAGTTTTGGTAAGACTTAAGATTCTGAGGAGAGTTGCGGAGTGCGCCAGATCAGCCTGTAAACGAATAGAAGTGCATCAGTCTTCCGAAAAGCCGAAACGGTGAAGTTTGAGTTGAGCAGTAGCCAAGTTCGGGCGAACTTGTGTGTAAACACACAAGTTCGAGCGAACTTGTATGGTTTTGGATGGTTTAGTGTCAAGTTCGGTCGAACTTGAGGAGTTTCTTTGAGAAACTTGTCAAGTTCGGGCGAACTTGTATAGTTTCCTTAGAAACTAGGCAAGTTCGGGCGATCTTGTAGGATTTTTGGTGATGAATACCCAAGTTCGGTCGAACTTGACCCAATATGGGTACAAGTTCGGTCGAACTTGTCCTGGTGAGCTGGTGATTCTTGAGCGAACTTGATGTTTTCGGGTCCAAAATCTTGCGTTTTCGCATAGTTTGTTGAGTAAATCGAGTGTTCATCCCTCCAACCCTGTGCTACTGAGCAAACTTAGGTCGGAGAGGTCTTTTAGAGCGGTTTTAGTCGTTTTACAAAAGCTTAGGCTAATCCGGGTGAACTAGGGGTTCGTTCGGGTTAGTCTGGCTTGTGTAAATCAACATAAACGTCCTTGTGCTTCCAGATCTGGGATCTTGAATGATAAATGCTTCCTTTCATATCAGAAAATGAACAAAACATCATCAAAAGTCCGTATTTTGTGTAGAAATCAATGTTAAAAAGGGTTTTACTCAGATCTAGGCATAGATCTGAGTGAAAAATAGAAGTTTTATGGAAAAAGATGAAGATTTTCATAAACAGAAGAGATTTGATGAAAACGAAGGCAATGGCTTGTGCCAAAATCATTGTAAACCGTTGTAAGATGTTGATAAACATTGTTTAGTTGAAATCGGGTTGATTCTTACTTAGAACACGAAGGTTTCGGGTTTTGAGAGCTCTGGACGAACTTTCAGCAAGTTCAAATGAGAGGAATGAGCTGGGTATTTATAGGAGAAGTTAAAATGGTGAGCTGGTGGAGTCAAGTTTTGCCGAACTTGTAGGTTTTTGGGAGAAAGAGAGCCAAGTTCAACCAAACTTGACCTTTCTGAGGTTAAGTTTGAGCGAATTTGAGGTTTCTGAGGAGTTTAATTGGCCAGTCAAGTTCGGCCGAACTTGGTATCACCAAGTTCGAGCGAACTTGACCCAATTATTGGGTTTTCTTCGTTCATTTCGCGTTAAGAGTTCGTTTGGCGATTCGGTTCGTATTAGTTAGTTATATTAAGCTTTATAATTGATATAATAGTGCGATTTAGCGATTCGAGTGTGCGAGAGCGATGCGATAGCGAGCAAAATCATAACCACAAACACATAAACATGTATAAATAACATAAACCATATAATTAACTGTGTTTTACGATGCGATGAGATATGCGATGCGATTTAATAAGCAATTAGATGCGATATAACGTACAACACCATAAGTAATTAACATAAACTTTATTATAAACCGAATCTCGGGATTACGAAGGTAGATAAACGGGAAAACAAAATGAAAGATAACAATCGAATTTTCGAGTTATTAAAGTCTCCTCTACTTTAGGGAATTTTGTCCCGAAATTCAAGTAGTAGCTATAACAAATAGATGCGGGTACTTGGCCTTCATATCACTTTCCAATTCCCAAGTGAACTCGGCGCCGCGTTTGCCTTCCCATTGGACCTTCACGATAGGGATGTGAGAGCGTCTGAGTTTCTTGGTCTCTCGGTCCATGATTTCCACAGGCTTTTCCACGAAATGGAGGGTCTCGTTGATTTGCATATCTTCGAGAGGTACATGAAGATTTTCTTCGGCTAGGCATTTCATGAGGTTAGACACGTGGAAAGTCGGATGAACGTTATTAAGTTCCGCCGGTAGTTCGAGACAATAGGCTACTTACTGATCCGTTCCAGAATCATAAAGGGGCCTACATAACGAGGTGCTAGCTTTCCTTTCTTTCCGAAGCGGACCGTTGTCACACCCCGACCCGCAGCGGAAAAGGTGATCGGGGCATGATTGGGTTATCATCAAAGCTCATGACATTTATTATACGTTTCATATTCATTAATACACTTTAATGGAGAATTTACAACCATAATTACATCATGACCTAACATCAATCTAAGCTTCTTTGTTTTCTTCTAAGGCATTTCCTATGTTTTCCTTGCTTCATCCTGTTCACCTGTATCATGTGTAAAAGGGTTTTTGGATCAACAAAAAGTTGGCGAGTGAATCCTTTGGAAAACATTTGAACAAGTTTATTTAATTGATTATAAAATGAGTGCACAACCACACATGAGTAAAAATAGATGTAAACTTATTCAACAATCATTAGATATTAAATAAAGCACACATGAACAATAATGGAACGTTTAGAGGCACGCGTTGCTCAACTCGTCTCTCACGAGGAACTGATGGGCCTAATGAATGAATTGCATAACCATGATAATATGAAAGACATAACTACCAACAATATAAACTCAATAATACACACATGAACAATAATGGATTGGTTTTGAGGCACGCGTTGCTCACTCGTCTCCCACGAGGAACTGATGGGCTAAATGAATGAATTTCATATAAGTTGACAAAATGAAATACATAATCACAACAATATAAACAATCTAAGTTTAGATCAAGATATGGTATGGCACAAGTTTAAATAAACGAGTTAATTATTTTGTGACACATGACACACCCCAAAACGTGTAATTAAAAAGGGGGAGTTGTAAGATTCACTCACAGTGGGTGCGTTCGGTTGATGATGTTGAATGCACGCGAAGTGGTTTTAACCACGAGCGAAATTAACCTAGATAAATAGCATTTTGGTACGGTAAGTAAACGGATTTTATTAATCCATTTTAGTAGTATTGTTGGGTGTATTTTTGTGAGTTTAAGGTTATTTTCTAACCTTAAAAATGTTATTTTAAGTATTTTTAATTGATTTTTAATTAAAATAAATAAATAAAAATAATGAAAAATTTTTGACTTTTTGACCGTTGACCGTTGACCGTTGACCTTGACTGTTTGACCGGTTCGTATGCGTGTATATGTGCGCTGAGTGAGGCTCGAACCCGAGACCTCCCGTACGCGTGCACGCATCTCTACCAACTGAGCTACGTGTCTAACCCGAAATATTTCTGTTTTTAATTATATTTATATATTAATTAGATTAATCCGAAAATCAATTTATTTCTAAAAAGATTTTACTGAATCGGACCGGTGCGCTCCACAGGTCTCGAACCCGGGACCTGTGGGTTGAGTTAACACACAGTCCACCGCTGGACTGTGTGTTTAACTTGTTATATAAACCGATTTTTATTATACTTAAATAAAAACTAAGTATTTTCATTTCTGACTTATTTAAAAAAGTTAGACAATTGTCCGAGTCGGTGCAGTAGCCCGGACTCGAACTCGTGTCCTGCGATTAAACATACACACAGTCCACCGCTGGACTGTGTGTCTATCTTGGTTATTATTCTGGTTTTTATTAAACTTAACATATAACAGCGGTGACTCCGGTTCGGTTAACAAAAAAAGACATTTTTATTAAGGCAGCATGCGTGGGACAAGATTCGAACTCGAGACGTTTACGTGTTTATTGTGCACACAGTCCACCGCTGGACTATGTGTCTAACCCGAGTTATAACTTGATTTTAATTATCCTTATATGTTACCGAAACTTCGTCTTCTTCGTCAGTTTTAACCAGAAACGATGACTGACTGGTTCGAAGTTTTATTCATCTTTGTTAGTGTGTTTCAGTTAATTACAGGTGATATATAAATAAAAAGGAAGAGAAATTAGTCGTAAGGTATACCGACTGGACTCCTCTGTTTCTCCGGCAGAACTCCGGCGACAGCAACAGATTCCGGCGTCGTGTGTCTTGCAGCAGCGAGTCTTTAGAAAACTTGAAAAGGATGTGGGTGACTTCGGTATAAGCTCAGGGGGTTCAGTAAGGTTCAGAAGTGAAGGGCTCGGTTTTCCGCGAGATACAGAAGCTTTCCGGCGAATGGATTTACGTCGGGTAAAGGTGGAGTTTTGAGTGAAAAAGCTTGCAGAGGTTCGAGGAGGTATTCATAAGGCAGGTTATCGATGAATTTGGTCCAATTTCCGACTTGATTCGTCGGTTAGAAAATCTCCGGCGGTTATAACTTGTGTCGCAGGTTCAGGCGTCGGTTATAACCGATGTAGGTTTAAACGTTTACGTTATAACTGAAGAAGTCGTAAATTATTGGCGAGTTAGTCGGGATTCCCGACGACTGAAATTTGGGCGCCGGTTTTAAATTCGGAAAAACATGTTATGAATTAATTGATTCTAATAATTAACAAGAAACACTAGTGGCGCAGTGGTTGGAGAGTTGAGTGTTAAGTCGTGTTGACCCGGCTGACTGACCCGGGTTCGAAACCCGGCAGGGCCATATTATTTTTATTTTCTTATTTTTAACAGTTTTTCAAAAACTAATTATATATTCCCATATAATAATTAATTATGTATCGTTTAAAATTATTTTGGGCATTAAATTCGCAACGAAATTTTTAACTGATTGTTCGGTTAATAAACGGAGCGGGTCTGGTAAATCCGTTTTTGACGGATGTTACAGTATCCCCTGCTTTTTAGAAATTTCGTCTCGAAATTTAAATAGTGATATATTTGACAAAAAGAATGATGGTGTTTAGTTTGACAGTTACATGCTTAGAAAAAGTAAGGGTTTAAGTTTTTGTTTGAGGCGGTAACGTCCCTTGTAAGGGTTAAGTACCCTATTACAGGAATCGCTTTTTGTTGCCTACTGTAAAAGTATTGATAAGCAGAATTGATTCGCTAAATATGATATCATGCATAAGAGTTTGGATATGTTTGGAAGGATATGGTTATATCCTAAGTCAAAACTTCTAATACTACAACCTACATGGAACTTCTCATAACCATCTAACAATACCTCTGATCCTTTGACAAGAATACTTATATATAGGAAGTACCAGCGGCGTATCCACCATATTCTTGTCAAATTCTCATTGGTTTTATCAGTAAGTTATGATTGGTTCTATGACTATAGAACATAAATAAACACAACAGCTAATATTTGAATCCACATTCTGATAGCATATGTGTTTGAATGGTGACAGTTCCTCTCACGTTTGTTATGATGGAGAGGTTAGTTTATGTAGAAATGGATCACAATCCAATATCTTTAAATAGCGAGATGATATAAATGTAACACAAATTTCAATAAAGACAATACTAAATCCTACATGGAACTTCTCATAACCGCCTGATAATGCCTCTAATCCTTTGGCAAGAATACTTATATATAGGAAGTACCAGCGGCGTATCCACCATATTCTTGTCAAATTTTCGTTGGTTTTATCCGCAAATTATGATTAGTTACCAAGAACCTACTAAATCCTACATAGAACTTCTCATAACCGTCTGACAATGCCTCTGATCCTTTGAAAAGAATACTTATATATAGGAAGTACCAGCGGCGTATCCACCATATTCTTGTCAAATTTTCATTGGTTTTATCAGTGTATTATGATTAGTCCTATGTGACTCTACAACCAATAACAAACTACAAACATAAAAGATGAAAATGAAATGTCTGTGCGATCAAGGCTCAATCAAACGGAGCCGATCGTATTGTATGTACTGAAAATGAAACTGTCTGTGCGATCAAGGCTCAATCAAGCGGAGCCGATCGTATTGCATGTACTGAAAATAATAAACTTAATCTAAACAACAATCACACAAACAGCCTATACATGGAACCTCTCATAACCGCCTGATAATGCCTCCGATCATTTGACAAGAATACTTATATATAGGAAGTACCAGCGGCGTATCCACCATATACTTGTCAAATTTTCATTGACTTTATCCACAAGTTATGATTAGTTCTATGTGACTCTACTACAAACACAACAACCACAAAATACTGATAATGAAAATGTCTGTGCGATCAAGGCTCAATCAAACGGAGCCGATCGTATTGCATGTACTGAAAATGAAAATGTCTGTTCGATCAAGGCTCAATCAAACGGAGCCGATCGTATGTGGGCACGCCAGGTTCAACCTCATAATGAAATGGGGAACATGCTCAACGCTCATAAGGTAATGGGGAGCGGCGGCCTATGAAATTGCATGTACTGAAATAATAAACAATAATTACTCAAACAGTTTACACATGGAACCTCTCATAACCGCCAGATAATGCTTCTGATCCTTTGACAAGAATACTTATATATAGGAAGTACCAGCGGTGTATCCACCATATTCTTGTCAAAGTTTCATTGGCTTTATCCTTAAGTTATGATTGGTTCTATGTGATTCTAAATATAAAGAAAACATAAAACTAAACGATTGGAGTTGAATTTGGATTTTCGGTGAAGAGGACTAGTTGGGTATCTTCGTTTGGGCTGTCATTATCTTCGACAGGATTGGCGTTGATGTTGAAGACTCTGCCTCTTGCTGGTGGCCTCGCGGTTGGGTTTTCTTGGTTTACTTGGTTAACTGGGTTTGATTGGGCTTGAGCGTTTATGATGTTAACCAATCGAGGGCACGTGTTTCTAAAGTGGGTAGGGTCGCCACAATTGAAACAAGCTCGAACATATGGGAACACGGGGTATTGGGGTTGTTGATAGGTTTGGTTCATGGTTTGAGTAGGGGGAGCGATTTGGTTTTGAAAGGTGTGGCAAACCTTGCTCAAATGACCATAGCGTCCACAAGTTGCACATAGTCGACAAGGTAGAGTAAGGGGATGGTGATAAAAACAGTTGTTGCATCGAGGGTGAGGTCCAAGATATGGTTTCTTATTTGGGTAAGTTGAGTTGGGTGCCACTTGAGTGATTGGGATAGCTTGGATGGGTATGGCGTGTGAAATTGGTTGATTTCGTTGGATAGCAGCGAAAAGTTGCCCGTCTCTTTTTCTCTTAAAAGTGGGTGGAGAAAGGGATTCGGTTTGGGTGTAATCGGAGGTTTCAGTCGATGCTTTATCCTTCTTCTTCACCTCCTTGAAGTCTTTGTTCCGGATTCGGTTCTCGGTGAGCTCTGTTGCTAGCTCCATTGCTGCTTCCAAAGTTGCAGGCATGGCACTTATTACAGAGTCTTGAATCTTTGACGGAAGACCACGAATGTAGTGCTCGATCAACCGGTAGAGGGGAGTGAACATGTTGGGAACCATTTGATGTAACTCGAGGAATCTTTTGTTGTATGTGGTGTCTCCTTCCTTTTGCTTCAACGAATAAAATTCATCTTCTAATTTCTTGATTTCGCTCCTTGGGCAAAATCGTCTAGTCATGATTTCTTTCTCGTCCCAAGTTAAAGTCATAGCATCGTCGACGCCTCGTTTGGCCTTCTCTATATTGCACCAAGTAAGTGCTATCCCATATAATCGACCGGTAGCATATCGCACTTTGCGATCATCGGGGCAATCGCAATTTAGAAAAGTGTTCTCCATTTCTTCAAACCAATGGAGGAGAGCGGTGACGCCTTCAGTCCCTTTGTATTTTGGAGGGTCACATGATTTGAAATGCTTGTAGGTGCATTTAGTGGTAGTTGAGGGAGAGTTGATAACGTTTTGATTTTCTTGATTGACAGGATTAGCGGTAAGTGCTTGTTGGACTTGGATTACAATATTGGGTATTACGGCAGCCATTTGTTGAGCGATTAGGGCAGCCATGCGCTCGCGGGCTTTTCCTGCTCTCATCTTCCTACGGGCGTGGTTAGAAGACATCTCCAAGGATACATGTCAAGAGTATGAGTTGGATGCTTTTGGGTTCATGGGTCGCACTAGGAATGAACATTCATAAAATAATTATAGAAAAATAAATCTACTACATCCATAGGATGTCTTGGGCTTTGCTCGCCATTAGGCCCTACATGCCGCCATACTTCACCTTCGTAATCATGTGGGCCCCCATGAATACCGGGTTTTTCATATGGTTCGCATGGGTTTGCCTGGTTGCGTACACTAAAACCCAGAGAAAATCGAGAAATATGTATACAACGTGTGATATTCGGAATGTGTCCTGGTGTAGACACGGTGACACCTCAAAGTGGTTTAGTTCGAACGACGTTTGGTGTGGCATGCTTTGGCCTAATAGGTCCTTCGTACTCTCATCGTTAGTCCCCAGGTAGGCAAACTGGTCCTTTATATTGGATTTATACGAATGCCAACCTAGACAGGACGTTCCGACTACCGGTACTTGTACCCTTCCAGTTACTACATGCCCGTCGCAGAACTTACTTTGATGAGATTTGAAAATTGCAACAAAATCTTTGAATAATGAGAGTATGAAAATGAATTGAATATATGAACATTGATATATGTATAATGAATATGTATATAAGTATGTATGTTTGACTGTAAGTATAAACAAATATGAAACAAATAAATATCACAAGTTTGTATGTAACCACCTAATCAATTAAAAATTTAGGCAGACTATAGTATAGGCTCTAAGGGTCTAATAACCTATCCTATATCCCTATAGTCATGGATCTGATACCAATCTGTCACACCCCAACCCGCAGCGGAAAAGGTGATCGGGGCATGATTGGGTTTTCATCAAAGCTCATGACATTTATTATACGTTTCATATTCATTAATACACTTTAATGGAGAATTTACAACCATAATTACATCATGACCTAACATCAATCTAAGCTTCTTTGTTTTCTTCTAAGGCATTTCCTATGTTTTCCTTGCTTCATCCTGTTCACCTGTATCATGTGTAAAAGGGTTTTTGGATCAACAAAAAGTTGGCGAGTGAATCCTTTGAAAAACATTTGAACAAGTTTATTTAATTGATTATAAAATGAGTGCACAACCACACATGAGTGAAAATAGATGTAAACTTATTCAACAATCATTAGATATTAAATAAAGCACACATGAACAATAATGGAACGTTTAGAGGCATGCGTTGCTCAACTCGTCTCTCACGAGGAACTGATGGGCCTAATGAATGAATTGCATAACCATGATAATATGAAAGACATAACTACCAACAATATAAACTCAATAATACACACATGAACAATAATGGATTGGTTTTGAGGCACGCGTTGCTCACTCGTCTCCCACGAGGAACTGATGGGCTAAATGAATGAATTTCATATAAGTTGACAAAATGAAATACATAATCACAACAATATAAACAATCTAAGTTTAGATCACGATATGGTATGGCACAAGTTTAAATAAACGAGTTAATTATTTTGTGACACATGACACACCCCAAAACGTGTAATTAAAAAGGGGGAGTTGTAAGATTCATTCACAGTGGGTGCGTTCTGTTGATGATGTTGAATGCACGCGAAGTGTTTTTAACCACGAGTGAAATTAACCTAGATAAATAGCATTATGGTTCGGTAAGTAAACGGATTTTATTAATCCATTTTAGTAGGATTGTTGGGTGTATTTTTGTGAGTTTAAGGCTATTTTCTAACCTTAAAAATGTTATTTTTAAGTATTTTTATTGATTTTTAATTAAATAAATAAATAAAAATAATAAAAAAATTTTGACTTTTTGACCGTTGACCGTTGACCGTTGACCTTGACTGTTTGACCGGTTCGTATGCGTGTATATGTGCGCTGAGTGAGGCTCGACCCGAGACCTCCCGTACGCGTGCACGCATCTCTACCAACTGAGCTACGTGTCTAACCCGAAATATTTCTGTTTTTAATTATATTTATATATTAATTAGATTAATCCGAAAATCAATTTATTTCTAAAAAGATTTTACTGAATCGGACCGGTGCGCTCCACAGGTCTCGAACCCGGGACCTGTGGGTTGAGTTAACACACAGTCCACCGCTGGACTGTGTGTTTAACTTGTTATATAAACCGATTTTTATTATACTTAAATAAAAACTAAGTATTTTCATTTCTGACTTATTTAAAAAAGTTAGACAATTGTCCGAGTCGGTGCAGTAGCCCGGACTCGAACTCGTGTCCTGCGATTAAACATACACACAGTCCACCGCTGGACTGTGTGTCTATCTTGGTTATTATTCTGGTTTTTATTAAACTTAACATATAACAGCGGTGACTCCGGTTCGGTTAACAAAAAAAGACATTTTTATTAAGGCAGCATGCGTGGGACAAGATTCGAACTCGAGACGTTTACGTGTTTATTGTGCACACAGTCCACCGCTGGACTATGTGTCTAACCCGAGTTATAACTTGATTTTAATTATCCTTATATGTTACCGAAACTTCGTCTTCTTCGTCAGTTTTAACCAGAAACGATGACTGACTGGTTCGAAGTTTTATTCATCTTTGTTAGTGTGTTTCAGTTAATTACAGGTGATATATAAATAAAAAGGAAGAGAAATTAGTCGTAAGGTATACCGACTGGACTCCTCTGTTTCTCCGGCAGAACTCCGGCGACAGCAACAGATTCCGGCGTCGTGTGTCTTGCAGCAGCGAGTCTTTAGAAAACTTGAAAAGGATGTGGGTGACTTCGGTATAAGCTCAGGGGGTTCAGTAAGGTTCAGAAGTGAAGGGCTTGGTTTTCCGCGAGATACAGAAGCTTTCCGGCGAATGGATTTACGTCGGGTAAAGGTGGAGTTTTGAGTGAAAAAGCTTGCAGAGGTTCGAGGAGGTATTCATAAGGCAGGTTATCGATGAATTTGGTCCAATTTCCGACTTGATTCGTCGGTTAGAAAATCTCCGGCGGTTATAACTTGTGTCGCAGGTTCAGGCGTCGGTTATAACCGATGTAGGTTTAAACGTTTACGTTATAACTGAAGAAGTCGTAAATTATTGGCGAGTTAGTCGGGATTCCCGACGACTGAAATTTGGGCGCCGGTTTTAAATTCGGAAAAACATGTTATGAATTAATTGATTCTAATAATTAACAAGAAACACTAGTGGCGCAGTGGTTGGAGAGTTGAGTGTTAAGTCGTGTTGACCCGGCTGACTGACCCGGGTTCGAAACCCGGCAGGGCCATATTATTTTTATTTTCTTATTTTTAACAGTTTTTCAAAAACTAATTATATATTCCCATATAATAATTAATTATGTATCGTTTAAAATTATTTTGGGCATTAAATCGCAACGAAATTTTTAACTGATTGTTCGGTTAATAAACG
>CAMTDV010000214.1:0-43214 GCA_947069175.1 Scalesia atractyloides
TGATCAAGCATGTATAATCAAGCATGTATCAAAGCATAACAAGTATTCATGTATAAGGATTGAGTATGCAAAAGCATGAGTTTCGTGATATGTGAATTTTGATAAGTAAACATGTTACAACCCAAAAGTGGTTAAAACGGTAAATGGGTCGAGTGTACTCACGGTTTTGCTAAGCGTTCCACTTAAGAAATCCCGAGAGCTTTGTTGTGATATTTAGAGTTTGGCACCTTGTCCTTCTACAAGAAGCACATAGGCATTAGTTAGGAGTGTAACGGTAGATTTGGATTATTCGAGCAAGATTACGGAAATAAGGGTTAAAATATTATGTATGAAAATATTCACTAAGACATAGCACTTGTTCTTGACACTATGATAACCCGAAAAGGGGTTAATATGGTTTCATAGGTTCGAGACCTATTAGAATTGTGACAAGGAACTATGTACTTTAGTGATAAACTTAATAACTTGATAGGTGATTATTTAGTCATTATCAAGGTTTCGGTTTTAGGATAGTATTATAGTCCATAGTATATACATATTCATATAATATCATGTAGGAGGTGGGAGGATGAACCATCCACTTTGGTACCTCTAAGTATTCAAGTAAGACAAGCATGGAGTTAGGATGATGAACATCCATTTAACCTCGTTATATGATTCACCACTACACGAGTTGCCATAGACAACAAGGAGGGTCATGAATGATAGCAATACAAAAGTGAAATGACGAGAATGGTAAGTATGTCACCATGATTTCAAGTAACCAAATGAATACAACCCGGAGAGCACACGAGGACACATGTCAACGGCTAGTCAGGGTTGTGACACTTTAAAACTAGCAAACTACTTGAGATAATGATGAAAATCATCAAGTGATGTGTGGTCTCAAAGTTTAGGATAGCCAAGGCTAACCAAGGTGAACACACATGAACAAGTTATGAACTTGCATCACTTGTGAGCTTTAGCTCTATGAAAACATAATTTTTGTGAGGTTTACACCTCTTGTTTGAATGTCTCAACCTTGTTTTTAATCCTAACCAACCACAAGAAGTGTTGTAAGCATTCGGACATAGGTTTGAGATGAGATAAACTCAAGTTGGATGAACATAAACAAGTTTTAAAAGATTTTGAAAACAAACAGGAAGTTTATGGACATTTTTTAGGCTTTTCCAGGTCTGTATTCTCCATGGAGAACCCTAGGAATTAAACCCAAAGATTATCCAAGTAAGTAGGAAGAAGAATGTGGTCATTTCGTTGAGTATTGAGTGAGTTATGCTCATTTTTGCACAAGGTATACAATCTGCTCGAATTCAGTAACTTGGAGTGTTCTTGAGAGGATTTAGAAGAGATGAATGAGTTGTGAAAGTGGAAAATGGGTGGAGAATGCTTGGGTTTTATAGAGGGATGATTAGGGTTAGTTAGGGGGTGTTTAATGAGCTTTGGAGGTGATTGGAGGGTGTTAGAAGTGTGGGATTCGTGCAAATGCGTGAGTTTAAACAATTTTGCCCGCACAGATGCTAATGAGGACCGCATCCACTCCCCCATGCGGTCCGCATGGGGGTCTGGTCCGGGTAAAATCCCATTTTTCGTTATTTGGTTCAATTGGACGGCTTTTGGTGCATTTCTAAGGCACTTTTGGACTTGTTAATGTAACATAAGGTCATGTAACATGTACTAATGCATATGAAAGTATAATGTAATCGAGATCGAGTATAAACACCGAGTATGATGCGTGCACAAACGTACAAAATGTCACGTATGAAGTATGCATAACGTATGAGTGTTGCGTATAATCAAGTATTTCACGTATTCGAGTATGTGTATCAAGTGTATATATTGTATGAACAAGTATAATAAGTATGAACGTGTATAACAATTATAATGATAAACATGTTTATTCCATTACGAATCAAGTCTCGATTACAACATTTACAATGAAAGATGAATACGAATACAAAGGTTTCCCGAAATAGAATACAACACGAGCTTGCTATAAATAGAAAGTAAGGAAAACGCGAGGCGTTATAGGTCAGTTTGGGTATTATCCTCAACCAAAGCTGAAACCAAATTCACTGGTTAGTCTATTTTATTAACCAATAAGTTTTCGATTAATCACTTCGGTTTATTCGGTCAGATTGACAGGTTTTGGTTTGGTTCATTTAATTTAAGTTAATAGCAAAAACCAAACTTTGGCTAAACTTTTGCTTAGAAATATATGAAGTTGAGGTATAGATACATGAAATGAAAGTTTAAATATATGAAATATATGAACCGGAGGTATAAAAGCTAGAAATATATGAAAATATGAATGATTCGGTTCGATTCAGCTAATTTTGGTTAAACAAGAGTACAACAAAAGTGATAACCGGTTTTTGGTTAATTAGGTTTTTAGTTTTCAGTTAAATTAGTTTTTTGTTGATTTTGGTTTAGTTCGTCTGTTTTCGATTTGTTTTAGGTTAACAGTCTAATCATTGCTCACCGATAACCGGTTTTAGTTAATAATCAATAGGTGCGCGCGCGATGCGACGGGAAACACATACATTGCCATGTGCATTGTTCAGTTGGCTAGTTTATTATTCTCAACCGAAATCAAGGTCATCGATTAATCATTTTATTAACCAATCCGTTTCAGTTAATCAGATTTGTTTATTCAGTTAAATTAACGGTTTTTGTTTTATTCATTTATTTTCGGTTGATAGCCAAAACCAAACTTGGGCTAAAACTTTTGATTAGAAATACATGAAATTTAGGTATAAATACATGAAATGGATATATAGGTACATAAAATGGAGGTATAAAAACATAAAATGGGGGTATAAATATGAAATACATGAACTTAAGGTATAAAAGCTAGAAATATATGAAAATATGAATGGTTCGGTCCAATTAGTTTTTGTTAAATGAGAGTACAAAAAAATCGATAACCGTTTTAGTTAATTCGGGTTTTGGTTAATTGGTTTCATTAATTCAGTTTTTTGTTGATTTCGGTTAACAATTCAGTTATTATTCACCCTTAGACACCGTTAATCACGTAACACATCATTTTTTAATGAAAAAGCTATAGCAATACTATACTCAAATTAACAATAAAAAAATTTGTTAATATTGTGTAATTTAAAAAAAATATTAACGTACCAAAAAGTTATGACCGTTTAATAATCGTGGCGGGGAGGGGGTAGTTTTTTATAAGGGTATAAAATATAACTACTAATTAATTATCTATAATTTTGTTAAAGATAAGGAGTTAAAGTGTAATCTAGATGAGAGGATTAAATGACAATATTTAATCACTTGACATTTTGTAGCTAAAGATTATGGGATGATGACTAAGTAGGTTGGGTTTTAATTACTTGTACAGTAAGGCATCATCTAATTTTACCTTTTAATCCACATGTCAATATCAACCAAAATAACTATTGAAACGTCGACAAAATGAGTATGTCGTCATGATACCTTTGTATTTTTTTAAAAGACTATAGTTTATAAGATATGGCAATAACACGTAAAGTTATGATAAGTTTGTTGTGGATGGGGGAAAATGTAACTAACTACCTATAATATATATTAAAACTAAGGGATTTAAGTATAACAAGATGGAAGCTAAAATATAATTTTTGTTTAAAAGATCAATTTACCTTTATTTTAGGGGTGTATTTATAAATTAAGTGGAAAAAAGTTCTTATTTTCAGGTATCTTAAAATGTCCCTCCCTCGTGCATTATAATATAGTATAGATATAGGGTCAAGATTTGGAGAAAACACCTAAAAGTGTGAAAACGGTTAGAACGATTTTGGTGTTGACATGTGGCGTTGTTGCTAACTTACACTAAGGGCAATATTGTGAAAAAAATCGATGCACACGCAAGTGACATGCATGTTCTACCATCTTTTTTAAATTACCGTAACTTTCTTTATACGTGCTTATTCTTTAAAACAATTATACCCTAAAATCGAGTGTTTTATTTTCTTTTCAACAAGTATACTATTGTTATGCTTTTAAAATAAAAAATGAAATGAACTGAGTGTTCGTGAAAGTGGTGTTTTTATGCAGTTTTCGGAAAACGCCATGAAAAATATCCAAAATAAAACGCCATAAACACACCCAGTTCACAAAACGCCAAGAAATAACTAGTGAAAACGCCATAAAACACCCAGTTCAGAAAAACATCATGAAAAAACCCAGTTGAAAATGTCATAAAGACACCCATTTTAGAAAAACACCATAAAAACCGAGTTGAAAACGCCATAAAACAAAAATGTTTAAAACGCCATAAAACCCAGTTCATCTGTTTTTGAAAGATATTACAATAGTACACTCCTTAGAAAGATAAAAAAACGCTGAAAGGTGTAACTTCTAAAAAATAATAACTTAGAAAAAGTTATGGATATTTAAATATCATTTATTCTTTTCTCTTTATTCTCAAAGGATCTGGGTATATGTGTATTTTTGTGAGTATTATATTTATATGGCTTCCTCGGCAATCGTGGTGGCATCCCAGATTCCTTGTGCAAAAAATCCATGAAACTGAGGAGGTGGTGTTTCCACCCGAGGCCGTAGGTTACGGAGCCTCCCTCGACTACACTCCGTGCACCCCAATAAACCCTAATATCTTCTGAAAAAGCAAACCATAATGTGTATGGCCATTATTAAATTATTTTCTTGCTTTTGTGGCTCTACTTTCTACACTGATGACTGAACATACAAGAAAGTTGTAAGGCTATCAGGCTACTTAGTGTAGTTATGAAGATGGATGGGCGTTTTACGCCACGTGTCTGCACGTAGGCAGAGGGGACGTGGAGGGCAGAAACCCCAAAACCATGGAGTGGTGCGCAAGCTGAAGGAGGCGTTTTATTGTAATTAAAAAACATAAAACAACCAATCACAGGCTTCCCCCTCCAAAGCCAACCCCCTTCCATGCCAGTGGAAATCCTCAAGCCCCAAAGGGCCACTCCCTTAAACGCCATGCTCGGGGTGGTGTAGGGGGGCGTGGAGGGGCTTCCCCTCCCCTCTCGATGCCAAGCATATACACAAACAAAAACTTGAAAACTAGGATCCATAATCGAATAGAAAATTGAAGATGAAACTGAGGATCAAAATTACACGGAGTATCGGGACCCATGGTGTTCATGAGATTTGTGTGCTTACGATGCTTCATTTTGGGCACGTGCTCCTTACCAGTTGTCATTGTCGATTCCTCTCAAAGCCAATTGAATTACAGACTATACAATGATAAAGTTCATGATTGAATCCTTGGTTATGATTTTTTTCCTAGTTTGATTGAGATAGGAATAGGGATGAGCAAATTGTACCGGGATTTGGTACCGAATTTCCCGAACCAAAATATTTCGATACCGACTTTTGGCATTTTCGGTATCAGTTTTCAAGTTCAAATACCGGTATTTTTTGGTACCGGTATCGGTACCCATTTTTTGGGATTTTCAGTACCGTCTGGTATTGAGCTCAGCCCTAGATAGGAATCTGCTAGGCACACGAACGACGTTGAACGAGTCTATTTATATAGTTAAGTTATTTTTTGTCATTCTAGTTTGGCTAGGTGGTATAGAGTTTTGACTCTTGAGATAAGACCAAGACTTTTCCTAGCATGGGATAAAATTATCAATATATTGGTGTAGTTTAGTTTGGATTTTGTTTTCAACTTTTACGTTGTTCAATCAAATAATATAAAATACAGTTTGTCTGAACACATTTTTAAATTTATTAAATGGAAATGCAATAACATTTATGTGTTTCTTATAGTTTCTGAAATAAAGGTTAACCAGATAAAAGATACCTCGTCTTAGAAATGCGTAAATATATGTTTAAAATATATGAATATTATTGTTAACTACACATAAAAATTAGAAAAAAACTACATATAAATACTATTTAAAAAAACTATATATAAATACTATTTTTAAAACTGGTTAAAATAAAATAAAAAGGTTATTATAAACATTATATAAATTTTTACATCTGATTCGGTAATTTAATAATGCAAAGATTTAGCAAACACGACAGTTTTATGGGGGTAGGATAGGAAGCCGACCGTTGGAAGACCCTGCAACCAGCCAAGCATGGTATTTATTTATTTCATTTATTAGCCCATGACTTTACAGTCTAGTGGTATTTTTTTTAACGGTCAACTAATCAATTCCGAGTACTCTTGGGGCACTCACTGGACAAACGAAGTACTCCAAGAGTAACCCAAGTCGTCTACCACCACTTCTGGGGAAAACCCGATAACCCACTCGCCCGTAGGCATGACGGTGAAATTACTGATAAAACCCGTTTGGCTCAAGGATCGAACTCAGGTTTCCCTGGGTCTCCTATCATTGTCCACCAGTGCCTCACTCCTTTTTGCACTAAGTGGGAATTGAACTTGAGTCTTCATAGAGAACTCAAGCTCTCATACCACTTGAGCTAGAGGTCATTGGCAGTCTAGTGGTATTTTAGGGGTGGGATAAGGCTTTTGTACCAATAGGTCCTAGGTTTGATTCTCACATGGGGGTTTCCTCATATTTATTGGGTTTACTTCTGAATTGGTGTATAGACATCATGCCTAGTAGACATCATGCCTAGTGGAGATGGATATGATCGGATAGTTTCGCTGATGGCACGATGATACTCCAATGGTCCGTTAGTGATCCAAATTTGCCGTTAAAAAATTATTTAATTTATTACACGAATTAAGCCTTCTATAAAATGCTCATAAATACTATCATACTCGCACTCAAATGCGTGCTATTCACCTGGATAATTTATTTGTTCTTAACCCAAACAAGATATATATGAGTTATGAAACTATACAACACATCAAATTGCTTCTTAGTAAATCGTCTCTAAGATCAAATAAGTAAACTATTGGCATTTGACTCAACAAGTTACCAAGTAACTTTATGATTTTAGTTACTATAAACTAATATATACTAGGGGCGGACCTAGTAAGGGTGGCGGGTGGACAGACGCACCACTTGAAAAAAAAAATTAGTTTATTTTATAAGGAAAAATCCCGCTCGTGTCCCTTGAAAATTTAATTAAATCCATCATCTGCACCCCACAAAAATATTTACTGAATCCGCCACTACTAATAGATAAAAATGTGTAATTGAATTAAGATTGAACTCTGGACTTGGTTAAAGGGATCTTATGCTATCATGCTCGTAAACAAACTTGGACATTATCATATTTGCATCATAGACCTTTGAAGAAATATTGGTTCTAATCTGCCGGGATAAAACCTAAGATGGTAGTCTCAAGAGAGGGTTAATCCTTAATCTCTTCGTAGATCTAACAATTAATGATGCCTTGAGAGCCAATCTGCAAAACAGAACATCGTGAGCTCGTTACGAGAAGGAGAGGTGGGGGTTCCTGTAATGACCCTCCGACGTGAGATTAAGTATCGCTTTAAGAAAATAAAGCAAGTGTGTGTTAAGAGTGAGAGTGAGAGAATTCGGATCTCTAAACCTGTGGTTGAAGGTTGGTATTTATTGCCAAAGGGTTTGGAGAAAGAAATGGGCTAATGGGCCTTGGGCTAGACGTTGCCAACAAGTAATATCCTCTTTGTACCCTCTGATATGACAGGTAGTGTTTGTAGAGGTGGAGGGACGTTTGCCCATAGTAATTGGTGCCACGTCGCCTGCCGAGTGTACTTCTTGTCGAGTCTACCATCGGCCGTGAGTAGAGATCATGTAGCAATGAATGGCACATGATGATTGGCTACACGTCACTTTTCTTTTGTACTGTTTGTCCCTTGCACGATTATTCATCGTGGGGATCGCTTGGGCAGAGGTTGGCGCATGCAGATCGGTTATAGGTTGCTGCCAGTTGTACTGCTTGTACTTATGTGAGCTTGTCATGGCTGCATGTACGCTAGTGGCTCCCACGCAGGAACCTTGGAATAAGCTGAGTGTTGTTGTGACTAAGTGTGGGTATAGTCTTGCGCGCATGGCTTGCGTGGTATATGGGACCATACCCTTTCAAGTCCCCCCAGTCCAGTGGTACTCCCACACATGAATGTCAACTGGGTGGAGCTCTTGACTAGATGGTTGTTGCTTTCTTTTGAGATGTTGGTGGGTGCGACCCAGCTTTGATAGTGTACATAAGTGTGTAGATTGTGGAGTCAAGGTACACCTTGAGTATGATCCAAGGATCCTATCATGCATAGCTTAGGCTTGATGTTGTGCGTGTTGCACATGTTATACAAGATATAATCGAAGATGCCAAAGATGTGGGTTGTTGTTTCTTTTCGCGCATGGTGACTTTGATTTGTGGAGAGAGAGAGAGATAGGGGTATTCTGTCACACCCCGAAATATCATAGCTGGCGTGACTGGACTGGTATATTCATTGCATAGCGGAAGTAAATGTCAGCTAAGACTTATTTAAAGTTGAACGCCTGCTAAGTACTCGAGTTCCAAATGGGTTCTCCTATTCCAACCATGCCATAGTTTGACAATATAACCTGAGAAAGAAACATGCGAAAAATCAACATAAAGTTGAGTGAGTTCATAGTTTGTTTGTTTTGTTTCAAATGAATCTTAAAACATTTGAGAATCTTGCTTTTGAAAACCGGTTTGTGAGATCATAGCATCTCAAAGCATTTGAAATGTCATAACTGTATATCGGTATTAAAATGTTTTCCGTTATGTTTGTAAACCGATGCATGTAACTGTTGTGTTTGTAAACCAGTAATAAAATCATAGTATGTAGAGTGCCTATGGAATCTAAGGATCAATCAGTGGGTAGTGAACCCCCTAACATTATGTACCATAAGTAAATAACCAAACCGAGACAACTTTGTTCTCAATTGGGCTCACAAAAGCACCCCACGGTTAACAAACTAGGAGTGAAGCGTGTCTCAAGCTCAGTAGATCTACACCTTTTGCACCTTGGTCACTAAGTGATTAATGGTTACCAATGTCATAATCCTACTTACGCACATTGATCTATTGTTATCTAATTCCATAGCTACATACCGAATGTCATAATCTGTGTCGTTGGGCCTAGCCGTTATCTTGTCATCCGTGTTATTGGGCCTAGTCCATGTTATCTTGTTATCCATGTTGTTAGGCCTAGCCCATGTTATAATATTCCAGTATGTTTCGAAAACGCGTATAGTCTTGTAAAAACTGATATATTTGGCATAAGTTTTTCATAAACCATTTGTTTTATCTGGAATACGTTTGTAATATGGTTTAGAAATATATGATTTGCGTTTATCGAAATATTGTGTGCTTTCTCAACACTTGCATGTCTTTCCACCCCGAAAACATTTATAAAAATGTAAAACTGTAAAAAGTGGGGTTATGAACTCACCTTGATGTCCTCGTGCAAAGCTAGCTAAATGTGATTCCATAGTGTCACTCCAAGAATGTGAACTCGCTAGCGTGCAACTATAGCCTTCCTATTAAGAAATCGAGCTTATAAGTTCTAATAAGACGACGTAGTTACGCTACGTGTGTAACATCCGTCGAAAAACGGGTTTCCAAAACCCGCTTCGTTTATTAATCGAATATCAAGTTATAAAATTTCGTTGCGTATTTATGATTAATTTTAATTTTAAACAATACATAATTAATAAACATTTTAGAATATAGAAACTATAATTGTTAAAAAGTAAAAATAAAGTAAATAAAAAAGAAAATAGGCTGCCGGGTTTCGAACCCGGGTCAACCGGAAGAAACAACCAACACACATCTTAACCACTCCGCCACTTGACTTGTTTGTGTAATCAATGAATCATATAAAACTTAAGTTCCACCGAGAATTCATCTGTTTGCGCCAAAAACTGAAACCGCTCATCGGCTTTCAAACATCTAGGGACTCTTGAGTGATCGCGAGTTCCTGAGTATAACCGATAAATCAATTACAACCCACGTTCTAATCAATTCAGTCTTCAACGCCTCTATTCATATGACTTTTGGGAGTTAAACCGAAATGAAATTTATTTTCAATATACACTAACAATACCATCGCCTCACATCTCGGATACACTCGCAACACTCTCAATTTCATTTTCACTCTAACTTCTGTTCGTCGGAATCCTTATCTGCCATCGCCGGACTTTCGCCGGAAAACCGAGACATACATCAAATCGGTAAATTTCTCGATTCTTTCATCTTCTATCCATTGTTAGACTTTTACTAACTCAAATCCTTCAACCAGAATCGGTCCCAGACGATGTTGTCAGATAATCTACACTCGCCGGAAAATCTCTGGACATTTCCGAAAACACGTTGTGAATCGGTACAAACATCTAAACCCTCTGATAATCCTTGTTTAGTAACTTAATTTCGCAACTAATTGATCAAAACTGTTAATTGATCCGATCAGACGGAATTCACAAAACAGAGCCGACGACCTTTGTCGGAGTTCTGAGAAAAACATCCTTTCCGGTACATTTATTTCCAAAACCTTCTTTATCCATTACATTTCAATCATTTATATGTCCGACGAATGATTTAAACAAGAACTGTCGAATATCGGTTGTCTGTGTCTTTGAACGAAGAAGATGAAGTCGAACATTATGTATAAGTTTAATTAAAACAAGATATTAAACCGGGTTAGACACACAATCCAGCGGTGGACTGTGTGCAAACACACAGCGCACGTCACGAGTTCGAACCATACAAACGCACCGACTTTCCGAATTAAAACCATTCTTTTTAAAACTGAATCAGAACAGATTCCAGTTTGTTTATAAGATTAATATAAACCGTAAGTTAAACAGATAAGACACACAGCCCAACTGGTTGGGCTGTGCGCTTACAAACCAGAGGACCCGAGTTCGATCCGGTTTCCCTGCAACCGGTTCAACCATTTAAATTCTTTTAATATAAAACCAAATAAATTAAACATTTAATTAGTATATATATATAATTAAAACATAGAATATTTCGGGTTAGACACGTAGCTCAGTTGGTAGAGCTGCGTGCACGCGTACGAGAGGTCTCGGGTTCGAGCCTCACTCAGTGCACACATAAGTCACTGTCCGACCGGTCAACGGTCCGGTCAACGGACCGGTCAACGGTCAATGGTCAACCAAAAAGTCAAATTTTTTATTTTTTTATTTATTTATTTAATTTAAAAATCAATTAAAAATACCTAAAAATAATATTTTTAAAGTTAGAAAATGACCTTAAACTCACAAAAATAAATCTAAAAATCCTATTAAAATTGTTAATAAAATCCACTTATTTACCGAACCATTTCGTTATTATTTTAGGTTAGTTATTTCTCGTCGATCAAATCTCCAAACTCGTGCGCATTCAACATCATCAAACGAACGCACCCAATGTGAGTGAATCTCTACAAATTCCCCGTTTTAATCACATTTTGGGGTGTATCATGTGTCGCTTATTATTTATTACATTTAAACACTTGTGCATCCATTATATCCATGATCAAATGTGTATCCAATATGTATCAATGGTTTGTGTGGTTAATGTTTAGATTAAATTTATCATTTTCAGTACATACATCATCATAGGCTCGTCTGTTCCTCATTACCTATGAGCGGAACTGTTCCCCATTACCTATGAGCGGAACGTGGCGTTGCCAACATACGATCGGCTCCGTTTGGTTGAGCCTTGATCGCACATACATCATCATAGGCTCGTCTGTTCCCCATTACCTATGAGCGGAACGTGACGTTGCCAACATATACATTATCATTCATGTCATATACTCATGCAAGGTGGTTTGTTATTGTTCGTTTATTTACGTTTGCTCACATATGATTATTGCACAATTTTTCCATATTAAATACAACAAGAAATCAATAACAAATGTTTTCTAACAAGGTTCACTCGCCAACTTTTGTTGACCCAAAAACCACCATTTTTACACATGATACAGGTGATCCAGTTGCAGCAAGAAACATATAGGACGGCCTAGAAGAATAAATCAGTGTAGGCTTTGGATTGTTTATTTAGTTACTTTTTCCTTGTAATTGTATGGACTTGTTTGGAATATTGAAGTTGTAATTTGAATTTAATAAATATGAAACATTTTAGTAAACATCATGAGCTTTGGTGATAACCCAATTATGCCCCGACTCTTATTCGCTGCGGGTCGGGGTGTGACAGATTGGTATCTGAGCCATGACTATAGGGATATAGGATAGGTTATTAGACCCTTAGAGCCTATACTATAGTTGATTAGAATTTTAAAATTGTTTATGTGTTACATACAAAATTCATGATGTTTATATGCTTTATGTTTATTGTTACATTCAATGTTATGCAAGCATGTTCATAAGTACATATTACTATACAATGCTCATCATGAATCATATCCTCATAACATATCATATCCATGAGAGCACACACCACACAATTTCCATGATTTTTGCAACGATTTTTGTATTTTTTTTCAAATCACATCAAAGTGAGTTCTCATGACGGGCATGTAGTAACTGGAAGGGTACAAGTACCGGTAGTCGGAACGTCCTGTCTAGGCTTGGCATTCGTATAAATCCAAAATAAAGGACCAGTTTGCCTACATGGGGACTAACGATGAGAGTACGAAGGACCTATTAGGCCAAAGCATGCTATACCAAACGTCGTGTGAGCTAACCCCACTTTGAGTTGTCATTGTGTCTACACCTGGACACCCTCCTACCATACATCTCGCAAACATATTTCATGGTTTTCATTCGGGTGATGCGAGTGTTAAACCGCCAACACCAATGCGAATCCTACTAAGCCAATAGTCATGGGGGCCCACATGACTATACAGGTGATGGTATGGGGGACATTGGAGGCCCAAACATGAGCAAACCCAAGACATCCTATGGATGTAGTTGCATTATTGATAATTATGTTATTTTTTATTTCATTTGACGACACATGACACCTAAAAAGACTCCTTAAACTCACCATCTTCTTATGTATGTTCCTGTAGATGTCAGCTAGGCAGCAACGTGGAGGTAGAAGGTCAGGAAGGTCAAACGAACGCTTGGCCACCCAAATCGCAAAACAAATGGCCGCGGTGCTTCCTGACATCGTAATTCAAGTCCAACAAGCTCTCGCTGCAAACCCATCAACCCTCCCAATCAAGAAGACAAGAACGTCGACAACCCTCCCTCCAAAAAGTGCTCTTACAAACACTTCAAGTCTTGCGATCCCCCGAAATATGAAGGGACCGAAGGTGTCACTGCTCTCCTCCACTGGTTTGAGGAAATGGAAAACACCTTCCTCAATTGCGATTGTC
Organism: Scalesia atractyloides; assembly: GCA_947069175.1. Classification (NCBI taxonomy): domain Eukaryota; kingdom Viridiplantae; phylum Streptophyta; class Magnoliopsida; order Asterales; family Asteraceae; genus Scalesia; species Scalesia atractyloides. The sequence continues at coordinate 13,211 of CAMTDV010000214.1, forward strand.
CTGAGGATCGCAAGGTACGTTACGCAACCGGGAGACTATTTGGAGTAGCTCTTACCTGGTGGAATACAGAAAAAGGTAAGAGAGGAATCGAAGATGCAATGGCCTTAACATGGGAGGAGTTAAGGGAAATCATGACGAGACGCCTGTCCAAGAAGCGAGATCAAAAAGTTAGAGGATGAATTCCACTCGTTAAAGCAAAAGGAAGGAGATCATACTTCCTACAACAAAAGGTTTCTAGAGTTGAACCAAATGATCCCCAACTTGTTCACCCCAGTATACCGCTTAGTCGAACACTATATTCGAGGCCTCCCCTCGAAAATTCAAGACTCAGTTCTAAGCACTTCGCCTGCAACACTTGAAGCCGCTATGGAACTAGCTACTGAGCTTACCGAGAATCGCATCCGAAACAGCAAATTTAAGGACGAGAAAAAGAAAGCCCCCATTGAGGGCCAAACTTCAAACCATTCCACCTCCTCCTCAAAGTTTGCTAGTAAGAGGAAACGAAACGGCAGAAACTTTGCTGTCACACAAAACAAACCTCCCTATCACTGCTGCACCCATCACTCAAGTTGCCCCCTCATCTGCATCATATAAAAGGCCATACTCCGGCCCATACCCAAAATGCAACCGTTGCCAATACCATCACTTTCCTGATCATCCCTGCCAACATTGCACCGGCTGTGGCTGTGTAGGTCACACCATCCAAACCTGTCGCGCACTTCAGCGAACAAACCGCAATCAATCCTCAACCTAAACCCACCATCAGATAGTGGGTCAAGCCCAACAACCTTTACTCCTACCACCTGCCTAACATGTAGCCCAATCCTACTACCAACCCAACTATCCCATGATGCAACCTATGCGGGCTTGTTACAACTGTGGAGACCCGAACCACTTCAGGAACACCTGTCCACGCTTGGTGAACATCATCCATGCCCAAGCTCAAGCAAATCCAGTAAACCAGGCTAACCAAGCTCCTCCACCTGCTAGGGGAAGAGCTTTCAACATCAACGCCAATCAAGCTAGGGCTGGCAACAATGTGGTTAACGGTACGTTTCTCATCAATGGTAGTTATGCATCCATGTTATTTGATACTGGCGCGGATAAGAGTTTTGTGTCCTTAGAATTTGAACCCATCCTCAACCAAACTCGTGATAAACTCATGGAATCCATAACGGTAGAAGTTGCTGACGGAAAACCGGTCTCATTAAACTCTATTATACGCAATTGTACTCTCACCTAAACGATCACGATTTTCCAGTTGACCTCATTCCTATGAAGTTGGGAAGTTTCGACATTATAATTGGTATGGACTGGCTCAGCCAACATCATGCTGAAGTTGTATGCCGCGAAAAGTTTATTAGCATTCCTCTTACAAACGGTCAGACTCTACGAATCTTTGGAGAAACCCCTTCGAAAGGACTCAAATTAATGTCCTGTCTTCAAGCCCGAAAATATCTCCGCAAGAATTATGTGCATTCCTAACTCATGTCGTCAAAAAGGGAACCAAGGAGAAGAAACTCGAAGACATCCCAGTAGTAAAAGATTTTCCGCAAGTTTTTCCTGACGACATTTCAGGACTTCCTCCCGTGAGAGAAGTCGAATTCCGCATTGATCTTATACCTGGAGCTACACCAGTTGCAAACTCTCCTTATAGGTTAGCCCCATCCGAAATGCAAGAGCTGGCCAGTCAACTGCAAGAGCTGACTGACAAAGGATTCATACGTCCTAGCTCATCGCCTTGGGGTGCACCTGTCCTTTTTGTGAAGAAGAAAGATGGATCGTTTCGCATGTGTATCGACTACAGAGAACTCAACAAGTTAACGGTCAAGAACCGCTACCCATTACGTCGCATCGATGATCTTCTTGACCAACTTCAAGGCGCCACCTGTTTTTCAAAAATCGACCTTCGTTCTGGTTATCATCAACTCAGAGTACATGAAGAAGACGTTCCAAAGACCGCCTTCCGAACTCGTTATGGTCATTACGAATTCATGGTCATGCCATTTGGTTTAACCAACGCTCCAGCAGTATTTATGGATTTAATGAATAGGGTATGCAAACCCTACCTCGACCGCTTTGTCATAGTCTTCATCGACGACATCCTCATCTACTCAAAGTCTAAGTCTGATCATGAACGACACCTTCGACTCATCCTTACACTCTTAAGGACAGAAAAGCTGTACGCTAAGTTTTCTAAATGTGAATTCTGGTTAAGGGAAGTACAATTCCTTGGACACGTCGTCAATGACAAGGGAATTCATGTTGATCCCTCAAAAATCAAGGCAGTGCAGGAATGGCAAGCGCCACGAACCCCTACCGAAGTAAGATCATTTCTTGTTTGGCTGGTTACTATCGCGTTTCATTGCAAATTTCTCCCGTATTGTTGTACCACTCACGGCTTTGACTCATAAAGGAAAGCCTTTCATATGGGGTCCCAAACAAGAAGAAGCCTTCCAAACTCTAAAGCAAAAACTCTGTGACGCACCTATCCTCACACTTCCTGAGGGTTATGATGACTTCGTGGTTTATTGCGACGCGTCAGGGCAAGGACTAGGCTGTGTACTGATGCAAAGAAGAAAAGTGATAGCTTATGCATCTAGGCAACTCAAAATTCATGAGAAGAACTACACCACCCACGACCTGGAACTTGGAGCCGTTGTGTTCGCTCTTAAGATATGGAGACATTACCTCTACGGTACTAAGTGTCAAATATACACTGACCACAAAGAGCCTCCAACATATCTTCAACCAAAAGGAGTTGAACATGAGGCAACGAAGATGGGTCGAACTTCTTAATGACTACGACTGTGAAATTCGGTATCATCCTGGCAAGGCAAACGTGGTGGCCGATGCGCTCAGTCGAAAGGGTTATGCGAACTCCATTCGTCTTCTATGTTCGCAAATCATAACCGACATCAAAGATCAAATCCGAGAAGCCCAACATGTTTCAGTAACGGGAAAACGACGTACGCAAGAGCTGTCTTGTGGAGCTGAACTTAAAATCAAAACTAAATCCGACGGTATTCTGTACTATCTAGATCGCATATGGATTCCCGAACACAATAACCTTCGTGATTTCCTTATGAATGAGGCGCACAAAACACGATACTCTATACACCCAGGAGCCGACAAGATGTATCAAGACCTTCGATACACCTACTGGTGGACTGGAATGAAAAAGGATATTGCTGTTTTTGTTTCCAAGTGCCTTACATGTTCCAAAGTAAAAGCTGAACATCAAAGACCCTCAGGACTTCTAGTCCAACCCGAAATACCTGTATGGAAGTGGGAAAACATAACTATGGATTTCATTACCGGGTTACCTCGCACCTCCAGTGGGTATGACACTATATGGGTAATCATTGATCGTCTTACAAAATCAGCTCACTTCATTCCGATTCGCGAGGACTTCAAGAACGAGAAGTTAGCTCGTATCTACATCAGCGAGATCGTAAGTCGTCATGGTGTACCTTTAAGCATCATTTCAGACCGTGATGGTCGTTTCACTTCACGAACATGGCAAGCCGTACAAGCCGCTTTGGGTACACGATTAGACCTCAGTACCGCTTATCATCCTCAAACTGATGGACAATCTGAACGCACCATCCAAACTCTTGAAGATATGCTTCGAGCATGTGTCATAGACTTCAAAGGGAATTGGGACGCTCATCTACCATTAGTTGAATTTTCGTACAACAATAGTTACCACTCAAGTATCGGCATGGCTCCTTTCGAAGCGTTATATGGCCGTAAGTGCCGATCTCCAGTAAGTTGGCACGAAATTGGAGAAGCTCAAATCACCGGTCCAGAATTGATTCAAGAAACGACAGACAAGATCCATCAAATTCGAAACAATCTTCTAGCGGCACAAAGTCGTCAAAAGAGTTATGCAGACAAACGACGAAAGCCCTTGGAGTTTAACATTGGTGATCAAGTACTTTTAAAAGTATCACCGTGGAAGGGAGTAGTTCGTTTTGGCCAGAAGGGCAAGCTAGCACCACGCTACGTAGGACCTTTCAAGATACTCGAAAGAGTAGGACCTGTAGCATACAAGCTTGACCTACCAGAAGAACTCAACAGAATTCACCCCACGTTCCATGTATCAAACTTAAAGAAGTGCCTCGCCGATGAAAACCTCCATATTCCCCTAGAAGATATTCAGATCGATGAATCTATGCACTTCATTGAAAGACCAGTAGAGATCATGGACTTCGGAGAAAAACGTTTAAGACGGAGTCGTATTCCAATTGATAGGGTACGCTGGGAGTCGAAACGAGGACCTGAGTTTACTTGGGAACGTGAAGACTCAATGCACAAAAAATACCCGCATCTTTTTCCTGTTACCACTACTACTTAAATTTCGGGACGAAATTTCTAAAAGTAGGGGACACTGTAACATCCGTCGAAAAACGGGTTTCCAAAACCCGCTTTGTTTATTAATCGAATATCAAGTTATAAAATTTCGTTGCGTATTTATGATTAATTTTAATTTTAAACAATACATAATTAATAAACATTTTAGAATATAGAAACTATAATTGTTAAAAAGTAAAAATAAAGTAAATAAAAAATAAAATAGGCTGCCGGGTTTCGAACCCGGGTCAGCCGGAAGAAACAACCAACACACATCTTAACCACTCCGCCACTTGACTTGTTTGTGTAATCAATGAATCATATAAAACTTAAGTTCCACCGAGAATTAATCTGTTTGCGCCAAAAACTGAAACCGCTCATCGGCTTTCAAACAACTAGGGACTCTTGAGTGATCGCGAGTTCCTGAGTATAACCGATAAATCAATTACAACCAACGTTCTAATCAATCCAGTCTTCAATGCCTCGATTCATATGATTCTTGGGAGTTAAACCGAAATGAAATTTATTTTCAATATACACTAACAATACCATCGCCTCACATCTCGGATACACTCGCAAAACTCTCAATTTCATTTTCACTCTAACTTCTGTTCGTCGGAATCGTTACCTGCCATCGCCGGACTTTCGCCGGAAAACCGAGACATACATCAAATCGGTAAATTTCTCGATTCTTTCATCTTCTATCCATTGTTAGATTTTACTAACTCAAATCCTTCAACCAGAATCGGTCCCAGACGACGTTGTCGGATAATCTACACTCGCCGGAAAATCTCTGGACATTTCCGAAAACACGCTGTGAATCGGTACAAACATCTAAACCCTCTGATAATCCTTGTTTAGTAACTTAATTTCGCAACTAATTGATCAAAACTGTTAATTGATCCGATCAGACGGAATTCACAAAACAGAGCCGACGACCTTTGCCGGAGTTCTGAGAAAAACATCCTTTCCGGTACATTCATTTCCAAAACCTTCTTTATCCATTACATTTCAATCATTTATATGTCCGACGAATGATTTAAACAAGAACTGTCGAATATCGGTTGTTTGTGTCTTTGAACGAAGAAGATGAAGTCGAACATTATGTATAAGTTTAATTAAAACAAGATATTAAACCGGGTTAGACACATAGTCCAGCTGTGGACTGTGTGCAAACACATAGCGCACGTCACGAGTTCGAACCATACAAACGCACCGACTTTCCGAATTAAAACCATTCTTTTTAAAACTGAATCAGAACAGATTCCAGTTTGTTTATAAGATTAATATAAACCGTAAGTTAAACAGATAAGACACACAGCCCAACTGGTTGGGCTGTGCGCTTACAAACCAGAGGACCCGAGTTTGATCCGGTTTCCCTGCAACCGGTTCAACCATTTAAATTCTTATAATATAAAACCAAATAAATTAAAAGTATATATATATAATTAAACATAGAATATTTCGGGTTAGACACGTAGCTCAGTTGGTAGAGCTGCGTGCACACGTACGAGAGGTCTCGGGTTCGAGCCTCACCCAGTGCACACATAAGTCACTGTCCGACCGGTCAACGGTCAACAAAAAGTCAAATTTTTTATTTTTTTTATTTATTTATTTAATTTAAAAATCAATTAAAAATACTTAAAAATAATATTTTTAAAGTTAGAAAATGACCTTAAACTCACAAAAATAAATCTAAAAATCCTATTAAAATTGTTAATAAAATCCACTTATTTACCGAACCATTTCGTTATTATTTTAGGTTAGTTATTTCTCGTCGATCAAATCTCCAAACTCGTGCGCATTCAACATCATCAAACGAAAGCACCCAATGTGAGTGAATCTCTACAAATTCCCTGTTTTAATCACATTTTGGGGTGTATCATGTGTCGCTTATTATTTATTACATTTAAACACTTGTGCATCCTTCATATCCATGATTTAAATGTGTATCCAATATGTATCAATTGTTTGTGTGGTTAATGTTTAGATTAAATTTATCATTTTCAGTACATACATCATCATAGGCTCGTCTGTTCCCCATTACCTATGAGCGGAACGTGGCGTTGCCAACATACGATCGGCTCCGTTTGGTTGAGACTTGATCGCACATACATCATCATAGGCTCGTCCGTTCCCCATTACCTATGAGCGGAACGTGACGTTGCCAACATATACATTATCATTCATGTCATATACTCATGCAAGGTGGTTTGTTATTGTTCGTTTATTTACGTTTGCTCACATATGATTATTGCACAATTTTTCCATATTAAATACAACAAGAAATCAATAACAAATGTTTTCTAACAAGGTTCACTCGCCAACTTTTGTTGACCCAAAAACCCCCATTTTTACACATGATACAGGTGATCCAGTTGCAACAAGAAACATATAGGACGACCTAGAAGAATAAATCAGTTTAGGCTTTGGATTGTTTATTTAGTTACTTTTTCCTTGTAATTGTATGGACTTGTTTGGAATATTGAAGTTGTAATTTGAATTTAATAAATATGAAACATTTTAGTAAACATCATGAGCTTTGGTGATAACCCAATTATGCCCCGACTCTTATTCCGCTGCGGGTCGGGGTGTGAAAACGTGTCTGAGCTCTACCGAATCGTTAACAACGATCCCAAAATGGTGTTATCTTAACTTAGAATAACCGATCTGTGGTTATTTGATTCCGTTTATAATCGGAATAAAATTAAGTCTTGGAATCGAATTAGTTTCCGAGGGATTTTAAATATATATTCATATATTAATATAAATATATTTATGAAATCGTATTAGTCGTCTTGATTAGAAGCACGTCTACGTGATGAGTATCCTATGAAAATAATATATAACAAACTCGTATTATATGTTATGTCTCGTATATGTTTGTCAAAATATATGTATATGCCGTTTAGGCGTTTGAAATAAATATAAAACGTTATATTTATTTTTATAAAAGAATACGAGTCGTTTGATGTTTGAAATGTATAAACTATATTTATTTTTATGTTGTCTGGTAATGAAATAAATATATGAAGTCATATTTATGTTATGTAAGCGTTTGTATTATCGGCGTTTGAAACAATATAAATAATTAGATTGATTTATAAAAGAATTGTCAAACTTTCGAAGTTTAAAACAACTATATTTATTGTTGTAAATAATTTCTGAATCGTCATTTTCGTTAGTTGTAACGTGTCATCAAAAGTAATTATATATTTGTATTTGTCTTTATAAAAGATTATTTGAACCCGATAGTTATGTTTTACGGTTTTCTTGAAAAACGGGCAGATTTTCCTCTGTTTTTGGACGATCCCGACAACTAAAGTGTCGATATATTTGTCAAAACGCAACAATAATTCAATCATTTTAAATACTTTTTTGACAATGCATACGTTATATATATATAATTTGTCAAGTATATATGAAAATGTAACTATAATTTAGTCGAATCGGTTCAAGCTCGTTTGTCACGTAAAAACTAAAACTATAAAAAAATAACGTTAACGGAATCACATCCTTAAACTATTACCAAAACTCTCGTGAACCGAACCCGAAATGAGGCTTGAACCGAATTAACCAAAGACTGAAACATTCGAACCCGAAACAAGCCGAGCCTAATATAACCACCACCATTGCTACTGCCGTAGAGTTACCGGCTTCGGCTGTCGTGGCTCACACCACCACCATCTCGTCACTCATTCATAATCGCCTCCCCTACAACCTGAAACGAACCAAACCGCCGGAAATCATGGAACCTCAATTCATCGCCGGTAAAACGACGCACCGTTGCGCTGCCGGAAAAACGGCTTGCCGTGTCTGCTGTCGTAGTCGTCGCTCACCGCCACGCACGGTGGTCGGCCCCATCTTCACTCACATCGCACACTCTCTCTCCTGTTTCTCTCTCCCTCTCTCCTCATCGTCTCTCTCTCTCTCTACGATTCTGGTGAGTGTGGGTGTAAGGGGGTGAGGGTTGGGTGTGGGTGCGGCTGACCGGTGGTTCAGCGTCGGAGCGCCGGCCGGAATGGGGTTGATGAAGAAGTTAAGGAGTTTATATACTAGGGTTGGTAATTGGGTTGGGCCCAAGGCCCGTTAGTGCTTCGTGTGGCCCAATGACTTTTTTCGGCCCGTTTTCATTCCCGAGCTTAGCAATAGTTCGCAATATATTTGCTTAGTGTTGGTAACTCTTAAAATTATGTCGGTATTCGATATTCGGCGCGTATTTCGTCGATCACGTTAAAAGTCGCGTAAATGCTTGGTTTGTCGTTTCGTATCCGTTTTTCGACCTGGTTTCGACTGTTAGTACTAAAATATAAAACGATGCTATATATCAATATCTGGGCGTAGCTTGAATCTGGCGTTTCCGTTTAGTTATTAATTTCCGATGCGTTATCGTTTCCGCGTTTTTCGTTCACGTTTGCGTGTTGCGCCGTTCGTAAGCGCCATGATTTCACACAACTACATTCACATGTATAAGTCATGTGTATAAACTTCGTATTTGTTGTGTTGTCAGTATGTTGTACGTGTCAGTTCGTTACCGTTTATCGTTGCGCAGTTATTCCACAAATCGCCATACGCGTAATGTAAGGTCGAATAGGCGTTCCTAGGCATTACAAGAGCCTAATTAAGTTAATACGTGTCTTAAACACTATTTATTATCGCCTTGAACATTTGTTAAACTCGTAATTCGAAGCCGAAAGGTACCGTTGTCACATATTATTGCACATGTGGAATTTGAAATTAAAAAAAGAGAATCTTGTGGATAAAGGTTGGTGAGAAAAAAAGGGTTTGATTTGTCCGTTGACACTGAGCAGGGCATGACGTCATTATCAAGTGTCACATTTTCATCTTGTGTCAGACGAGTGGGCGTCACACACGTGAGTGGCCGTTAATTACCCGCATGATGTGTCGCCCTCTGATTGGTCCTACGCACCTAATGAGCTGCACAGTTACCCCATCGCATTAGGGTATAAATACGCAAATTAGGGTTCCTTTCTTCCACTTTTCCAGATCTTGTTACTTTTTTCTCTCTCGAAATTTCAACCTAACTTCTAATCTTCAAGCTATTCTTTATTTCTTTGATGATTTTCCTCTGAATCTTCAAGTGTTCTTTGAAGATCTTCAAGTATTATCCAGAAACTATCGACATTCCTTACAAAACTGTTCTTTGTTAGGAATCCAATAACATACAATGTCGTCATTGTTGCAACATGATGTAGTTGCACAAGAAATAGAGACAGTGGCAGGCAAACTGCCCCTGAAATAGATTAAGGTTGATTTCGATCGTATTGTCGAACATTGCAAATTTCTAACAAGTTAGGGCACGACTTATCCCGACCAGGGTCAGACTGCTGCTGAGTTATTATAGATTTCATATATCCCAGTTGAGCCCTTTGGGAATGGTACGCCCCAGCCATTTTGAATTTTGTTGCTGGTCGCAGCGTAGAAGCAGACATTACAAAGTTCCTTATATTCTATCAGTTGCAATGTATGTAGGGAATTTACTAGTTTAGGTTGCGCCATGGTGCGAAGAAGATACTGTACGTTCCCTTAAAGAGTTTGCATGACTGGAAGGGCAAGTTCTTCTTTATCAAGGATGTTGTGATATGTATGGCCATGACTATTAGGGATACAACGGAGATAGCCAAAGAAACCCAACCCATTCCTAAGAATGAGACATGGTATGATAACCTTGTTGGACCTACAAAAGAAAAGATGATTTCTGAAAGCTACATGTCAATCAGATCAAGCAATAAACAGTAGACTAAACTTATTCCCCCCAAAGATAGTGAATCTTGAACACTAATAAGAACACATGTTGAAGACATTCAAAGATCTGTTTAAAGCCTTGGAACCATTGTTGAAGAAGAAGAAACCACCGATCAATGGCCAAAGCCCTGGAGAAGCAAAGCACTGATCATGAAGACCAAACATCTATTTTGGCTAAACGGATGTTTGAAACAAAGCAACAGAGGTTTGAAAACATAGATTTATTCTTTGTAGTCGTATTTAGCCTAGAACAAAGTTTGTATGTAATAGATCATATATTAGATTTCAGCAGATGTTTGTTAACATATGTGGAATCTTTTCTGTTAGGAATGTTAGATGTCACTATCAAGGTAACGTCAGCTAATTGCCAACAAAGCTTTAATACGTGTATGAATAGATCTCACCTACTAGAGATCTATTGTATCACATCACTTTGGATGAACAACAAAGTTGAGTGATCAGGCTGAGGGGGAGTAAGTATAATCTTTCTATATTTGTAATCATTTTGATTATCAATGGAAAACAGTTTGATATAACTTTCCATTCTTGTATGCTCATTTAGTTCCATAATTCCCGTTGCTTATATAAAATTCATTCATACTTGTTCATCAAAGGATACCAAGAGCATCTCAGATCCTAACAATTGGTATCAGAACTTGGTCACATTAAACTTGATTTCACAATCAGTTTAATATACAAAGACAAGTTCACAAAGGTATCCAATTTAACATCCGTCAAAAACGGACTTACCAAACCCGCTCCGTTTATTAACCGAACAGTCAGTCAAAAATTTCCTTGCGAATTAAATGCCCAAAATATTTTTAAACAATCCGTAATCAATTATTATACGGGAATATATATTTAGTTTTTGAAAAACTATAAAAAATCGCAAAATAAAAATGATTTGCTTCTGCCAGGTTTCGAACCCGGGTCTGTACCGAATCAGCAAACGAACTTAACTCACACACACAAACCACTGCGCCACTTGTTCCGTTTGTTAAATAATAGAATCATTTAATTCATAAAGTGACGTTACAAATTCAAAACCGGCGCCCAAACGGTTCAGTCGTCGGAATCCCGGAAATCTCGCGAGTCTTAACTACAATTTACGTTATAACGTAAACCATTAACCAGATATCGGTTATAACCGATGTTTGAAGTCCGCGAACAAAACCATAACCGCCGGAGTTTTATGATATACGAACACAGTCGGAAATCAGACCAGATTCTTCAACGTTTTGCCCTATAAATTCACCCACAACCGACTGCAAACCTTTTCGCTCAAAAACACACCTGTTCTCGGCGTAATTCCACTCGCCGGAATTTCCCTGCTTATCGCCGGAAAACCGATTTCCTAGTTTCTGAACCTCACTGAGCCTCTGAGCTTATACCGGAGATACCCACACCCTTTTCCAAGCTTTCCGGAGACTCGCTGCTACAAGACACCTGACGTCGGAGTTGATTGCTGTCGCCGGAGTTCTGCCGGAAAACAGAGGGTCCAGTCGGTATACCTCTTTCGCTTATTTTCTTTATCTTTTCACCTTTATCTTACCTTAATGGACTGAAACACACTAATAAACTGATAAAAATCTTGAACCAGTCGATTTCCGATTTCTGGTTCTAACTGGATGAAGAAGACGATGTATTTCTGTATCATATAAGTATAATATAAATCAGGATATTACTCGGGTTAGACACACAGTCCAGCGGTGGACTGTGTGCACGTTAAACATGCAAAGGTCTCGAGTTCGATTCCCGTCTCACACACGCTGCCTTAATAAAAACCATTTTTTTTGTTTACTGAACCGGAGTCGCCTTAAATATATATTAAGTATTTTAATAATCGGAATAATAACCAAGTTAAACACACAGTCCAGCGGTGGACTGTGTGTATGTTTAATCGCACGTCACAAGTTCGAGTCCGGTCTCCTACAACGACCCGGACAATTATTAACTTTTTAAATAGAGTCAGAAATGAAAGCAGATAATTTGTGTTTAAGTATAATAAAAGTGGAAATATATAACATGTTTAACACACAGTCCAGCGGTGGACTGTGTGTTAGATTAAACCACAGGTCCCGGGTTCGAGACCTGTGGAGTGCATGTCCGAGTCACTTAAACTGTTTTTAAAATAAAAATGAGTTTCGGTTTAAACTAATTAATATATATATATATAATTAAAATCAGATATATAACGGGTTAGACACGTAGCTCAGTTGGTAGAGCTGCGTGCACGCGTACGGGAGGTCTCGGGTTCGAGCCTCACTCAGCGCACTTGTATTCCGAATTAACCGGTCAACGGTCAGGTCAACGGTCAGGTCAAGCGGTCAACGGTCAGAAAAAAATAAATTTTTTTATTATTTTTATTTAATTATTTTAATTAAAAATCAATTAAAAATACTTAAAAATAACATTTTTAAGATTAGAAAATAGCCTCAAACTCATAAAAATACACCCAACAATCCTACTAAAATAGTTTAATAAAATCCGTTTACTTACCAAACCATAATGCGATTTATCTAGGTTAAATCTCACCCTCGTGGTTAAAACCACTTCGCGTGCATTCAATGTCATCAACCGAACGCACCCACTGTGAGTGAATCTTACAACTCCCCCTTTTAAATTATACGTTTTGGGGTGTGTCATGTGTTATGAAAATAATTAATTTATTTATTTAAACTTGTGCCATACCACATCATGACCTAAACTTAGATTGTTTGTATTGTTGTGACTTATTTATTTCCTTTGTCAAATTATATGAAACTCATACATTAAGCCCATCAGTTCCTCGTGGGAGACGAGTAGAACATCGCGTGCTTCAAATCAAATTCATTATTGTTCATGTGTGTATCCTTGAGTTTATAATGTTTGTAGTTGTGTCATTCATATTATCATGTTTATGCAATTCAATCATCAGGCCCCTCAGTTCCTCGTGAGAGACGAGTTGAGCATCGCGTACCTCTAATTGTTCCATTATTATTCATGAGTGTTTAATTCAATATCTTATGATTGTTGATTAAGTTACATCTATTTTTACTCATGTTTGGTTGTGCACATATTTCATAATCAATTTAAATAAATTTGTTCAAATGTTTTCCATAGGATTCACTCGCCAACATTATGTTGATCCAAAAACCTTTTTACACATGATACAGGTGAACAGGTTGAAGCAAGGAAAACATAGGATACCTTAGAAGAGAACAAAGAAGTTTAGATTGTTAGTTAGATCATGATGTAACATTTATTGTAAATCTCCATTTAATTTGTATTAATGAATATGAAACGCTTAGTAAATGTCATGAGCTTTGATGATAACCCAATCATGCCCCGATCACCTTTTCCGCTGCGGGTCGGGGTGTGACAGATTGGTATCAGAGCCATGACTATAGGGATATAGGATAGGTTATTAGACCCTTAGAGCCTATACTATAGTCTGCCTAAATTTTTATTGATTAGATGGTTACATACAAACTTATGATATTTATTTGTTTCATATTTGTTTTTATTTCAGTCAAACATACATGCTTATATACATATTCATCATACATATATACATATTCATCATACATATATCGATGTTCATGTATTCAATTTATTTTCATACTCTCATTATCCAAAGATTTTGTGCAATTTTCAAATCTCATCAAAGTAAGTTCTGCGACGGGCATGTAGTAACTGGAAGGGTACAAGTACCGGTAGTCGGAACGTCCTGTCTAGGCTGGCATTCGTATAAATCCAATATAACGGACCAGTTTGCCTACCTGGGGACCAACGATGAGAGTACGAAGGACCTATTAGGCCAAAGCATGCCACACCAAACGTCGTTCGAACTAACCCTACTTTGAGGTGTCACCGTGTCTACACCTGGACACATTCCGAACATCACACGTTGTATACATATTTCTCGATTTTCTCCGGGTTTTTGTGTACGCAACCAGGCAGAAACCGTGCGAACCATATGAAAAACCGGTATTCATGGGGGCCCACATGATTACACAGGTAAAGTATGGCGGCATGAAGGGCCTAACAGCGAGCAAAGCCCAAGACATCCTATGGATGTAGTATTTTTCAATAATTATTTTATGAATGTTCACCCCTAATGCGACCCATAATCCCGAAAGCATCCAACTCATACTCTTGTCATGTATTCATTGTAGATGTCTTCTAACCTCGCCCGTAGGAAGACGAGAGCAAGAAAAGCCCGCGAGCGCATGGCTGCCTTAATCGCTCAACAAATGGCTGCCGTAATACCCAATATTGTAATCCAAGTTCAGCAAGCACTTATCAATAATCCTGTCAATCAAGCAAACCAAAACATTTTCAACTCTCCCCCAAATACCACTAAATGCACCTACAAGTACTTCAAATCATGCGACTCTCCGAAATACAAAGGGACTGAAGGCGTCACCGCCCTCCTCCATTGGTTTGAAGAAATGGAGAACACATTTCTAAATTGCGATTGCCCTGACGATCGCAAAGTGCGATATGCTACCGGTCGACTATATGGGATAGCACTTACTTGGTGGAACACAGAGAAGGCCAAACGAGGTGTGGAAGATGCTATGTCCTTAACTTGGAACGAATTAAAGGAAATCATGACCAGACGATTTTGCCCAAGGAGCGAAATCAAGAAGTTAGAAGATGAATTTTACTCATTGAAGCAAGTGGAAGGAGACCACATCACCTACAACAAAAGGTTCCTCGAATTACATCAAATGGTCCCCAACATGTTCACTCCCCTCTACCGTTTGATCGAGCACTACATTCGTGGTCTTCCGTCAAAGATTCAAGACCCTGTAATAAGTACCAAGCCTGCAACTTTGGAAGCAGCAATGGAGCTAGCAACAGAACTCACTGAGAACCGAATCCGAAACAAAGACTTCAAGGAGGAGAAGAAGAAGGATAAAGAATCGACTGAAACCTCCGACTCCACTCAAACCGAATCCCCTTCTCAACCTAACCCCAAGAGAAGAAGAGTCGGGCGACTTTTCGCTACTACCCAATGAAATCAACCAGTTTTACACGCTATACCCATCCGAGCTATCCCAATCACCCAAGTGGCACCCAACTCAGCTTACCCATATAAGAAGCCATATCTTGGACCTCACCCTCGATGCAACAACTGTTTCTATCACCATCCCCATACCCTACCTTGTCGACTATGTGCAACTTGTGGACGCTATGGTCATTTGAGCAATGTTTGTCGCACCTTTCAAAACCAAACCATTTCCCCTACTCAAAACATGACCCAAACTTATTATCAACCCCAATACCCCGTGTTCCCATATACTCGAGCTTGTTTCAATTGTGGCGACCCTACCCACTTTAGAAACACATGCCCTCAATTGGTTAACGTTATCAACACTCAAGCCCAATCAAACCCAGTTAACCAAGTAAACCAAGAAAACCCAACCACTATGCCACCAGCAAGAGGAAGAGTCTTCAATATCAACGCCAATCCTGTCGAAGATAATGACGGCCCAAACGAAAATACTCAGCTAGTCCTCTTCGCCGAAGATCCAGATTCAACTCCTATCGTTTAGTTTTATGTTTTTCCTTATCACTTGTGTAGACTGTTAGAGTAATTATGGTATATTATATATTGTTTTCAGTATATGCTTTTGCTGAGGCCGCAGCTCCCCATCCATCGAGGTTGAGTTTGATCCCCATTTTATTATGCGGTTGATCAGGGCGTGCCCGCACGATCGGCTCCGTTTGTTTGAGCCTTGATCGGTTATTTCATTTTACATTTCAATACATGCAATACGTTCGGCTCCGTATGATTGAGCCTTGAGCGCACATTCAATTTCATTATCAGTATCTTGTGGTTGTGGTGTTTGTAGTAGAGTCGCATCGAACTAACCATAACTTGCGGATAAAGCCAATGAAAATTTGACAAGGATATGGTGGATACGCCGATGGTACTTCCTATATATAAGTATTCTTGTCAAATGATCGGAGGCATTATCAGGCGGTTATGAGAGGTTCCATGCATAGGCTGATTGTGTGATGGTTGTTTAGATTAAGTTGTTCAATTTCAGTACATTCAATACGTTCGGCTCCGTTTGATTGAGCCTTGAGCGCACATACAATTTCATTCAATACGTTCGGCTCCGTTTGATTGAGCCTTGAGCGCACAGACAATTTCATTATCAGTATCTTGTGGTTGTGGTGTTTGTAATAGAGTCGCATCGAACTAACCATAACTTGCGGATAAAGTCAATGAAAATTTGACAAGGATATGGTGGATACGCCGCTGGTACTTCCTATATATAAGTATTCTTGTCAAATGATCGGAGGCATTATCAGGCGGTTATGAGAGGTTCCATGCATAGGCTGTTTGTGTGGTTAAGTTATTCATTTTTCAGTACATGCAATACGCTCGGCTCCACCCGATTGAGCCTTGAGCACACAATTTCAATTTCAGTACATTCAATACGATCGGCTCCGTTCGATTGAGCCTTGATCGCACAGATATATTTCATTTCAGTATTTTATGTTTGTTGTATTGGTTGTAGAGTTATAGGACTAATCATAATTCACTGATAAAACCAATGAAAATTTGACAAGGATATGGTGGATACGCCGATGGTACTTCCTATATATAAGTATTCTTGTCAAAGGATCAGAGGCATTATCGGACGGTTATGAGAAGTTCTATGTAGGATTTATTAGTTTCTTGGTAACCAATCATAACTTGTGGATAAAACTAATGAATATTTGGCAAGAATATGGTGGATACGCCGCTGGTACTTCCTATATATAAGTATTCTTGCCAAAGGATCAGAGGCATTATCAGGCGGTTATGAGAAGTTCCATGTAGGATTTAGTATTGCCTTGGTTGGAATTTGTGTTACATTTATATCATCATGTTATTTAAAGAGATTGAATTGTGATCCATTTCTACATAAACTAACCTCTCCATCATAACAAACGAGAGAGGAACTTCCATCATTCAAACATATATGCTATCAGAATGTGGATTCAAATATTTGCTGTTGTGTTTATTCATGTTCAAATATTTGCTGTTATGTTTATTCATGTTCAAATATTTGCTGATGTGTTTATTCATGTTTGAATATTAGCTGTTGTGCTTACTTATGTTCAAATATCAGCTGTTGTGTTTTTATTTATGTTCCATGTAGATTGTAGTGTTAGAAGTTTTGCCTTAGGATATAACCATATTCTCCCAAACGTATCTAAACTCTTATGCATGATATCACTTTTAGCGAATTATTCCTGTTTATCAATACTCATACAGTAGGCAACAAAAAGCGATTCCTGAATAGGGTACTTAACCCTTACAAGGAACGTTACCGCCTCAAACAAAAACTTAAACCCTCATTTTTCTAAGCATACAACTGTCAAACTAAACATCATCATCCTTTAGTCAAAATATATCATTATTTAAATTTCGGGACGAAATTTCTAAAAAGCAGGGGATACTGTAACATCCGTCAAAAACGGATTTACCAAACCCGCTCCGTTTATTAACCGAACAGTCAGTCAAAAATTTCCTTGCGAATTAAATGCCCAAAATATTTTTAAACGATCCGTAATCAATTATTATACGGGAATATATATTTAGTTTTTGAAAAACTATAAAAAATCGCAAAATAAAAATGATTTGCTTCTGCCGGGTTTCGAACCCGGGTCTGTAACGAATCCGCAAACGAACTTAACTCACACACACAAACCACTGCGCCACTTGTTCCGTTTGTTAAATAATAGAATCATTTAATTCATAAAGTGACGTTACAAATTCAAAACCGGCGCCCAAACGGTTCAGTCGTAGGATTCCCGGAAATCTCGCGAGTCTTAACTACAATTTACGTTATAACGTAAACCATTAACCAGATATCGGTTATAACCGATGTTTGAAGTCCGCGACCAAAACCATAACCGCCGGAGTTTTATGATATACGAACACAGTCGGAAATCAGACCAGATTCTTCAACGTTTTGCCCTATAAATTCACCCACAACCGACTGCAAACCTTTTCGCTCAAAAACACACCTGTTCTCGGCGTAATTCCACTCGCCGGAATTTCCCTGCTTATCGCCGGAAAACCGATTTCCTAGTTTCTGAACCTCACTGAGCCTCTGAGCTTATACCGGAGATACCCACACCCTTTTCCAAGCTTTCCGGAGACTCGCTGCTACAAGACACCTGACGCCGGAGTTTATTGCTGTCGCCGGAGTTCTGCCGGAAAACAGAGGGTCCAGTCGGTATACCTCTTTCGCTTATTTTCTTTATCTTTTCACCTTTATCTTACCTTAATGGACTGAAACACACTAATAAACTGATAAAAATCTTGAACCAGTCGATTTCCGATTTCTGGTTCTAACTGGATGAAGAAGACGATGTATTTCTGTATCATATAAGTATAATATAAATCAGGATATTACTCGGGTTAGACACACAGTCCAGCGGTGGACTGTGTGCACGTTAAACATGCAAAGGTCTCGAGTTCGATTCCCGTCTCACACACGCTGCCTTAATAAAAACCATTTTTTTTGTTTACTGAACCGGAGTCGCCTTAGATATATGTTAAGTATTTTAATAATCGGAATAATAACCAAGTTAAACACAAGTCCAGCGGTGGACTGTGTGTATGTTTAATCGCACGTCACAAGTTCGAGTCCGGTCTCCTACAACGACCCGGACAATTATTAACTTTTTTAAATAGAGTCAGAAATGAAAGCAGATAATTTGTGTTTAAGTATAATAAAAGTGGAAATATATAACATGTTTAACACACAGTCCAGCGGGGGACTGTGTGTTAGATTAAACCACAGGTCCCGGGTTCGAGACCTGTGGAGTGCATGTCCGAGTCACTTAAACTGTTTTTAAAATAAAAATGAGTTTCGGTTTAAACTAATTAATATATATATATAATTAAAATCAGATATATAACGGGTTAGACACGTAGCTCAGTTGGTAGAGCTGCGTGCACGCGTACGGGAGGTCTCGGGTTCGAGCCTCACTCAGCGCACTTGTATTCCGAATTAACCGGTCAACGGTCAGGTCAAGCGGTCAACGGTCAGAAAAAAATAAATTTTTTTTATTATTTTTATTTAATTATTTTAATTAAAAATCAATTAAAAATACTTAAAAATAACATTTTTAAGATTAGAAAATAGCCTCAAACTCATAAAAATACACCCAACAATCCTACTAAAATAGTTTAATAAAATCCGTTTACTTACCAAACCATAATGCGATTTATCTAGGTTAAATCTCACTCGTGGTTAAAACCACTTCGCGTGCATTCAATGTCATCAACCGAACGCACCCACTGTGAGTGAATCTTACAACTCCCCCTTTTAAATTACACGTTTTGGGGTGTGTCATGTGTTATGAAAATAATTAATTTATTTATTTAAACTTGTGCCATACCACATCATGACCTAAACTTAGATTGTTTGTATTGTTGTGACTTATTTATTTCCTTTGTCAAATTATATGAAACTCATACATTAAGCCCATCAGTTCCTCGTGGGAGACGAGTAGAACATCGCGTGCTTCAAATCAAATTCATTATTGTTCATGTGTGTATCCTTGAGTTTATAATGTTTGTAGTTGTGTCATTCATATTATCGTGAGAGACGAGTTGAGCATCACGTGCCTCTAATTGTTCCATTATTATTCATGAGTGTTTAATTCAATATCTTATGATTGTTGATTAACTTACATCTATTTTTACTCATGTTTGGTTGTGCACATATTTCATAATCAATTTAAATAAATTTGTTCAAATGTTTTCCATAGGATTCACTCGCCAACATTATGTTGATCCAAAAACCTTTTTACACATGATACAGGTGAACAGGTTGAAGCAAGGAAAACATAGGATATGCCTTAGAAGAGAACAAAGAAGTTTAGATTGTTAGTTAGATCATGATGTAACATTTATTGTAAATCTCCATTTAATTTGTATTAATGAATATGAAACGCTTAATAAATGTCATGAGCTTTGATGATAACCCAATCATGCCCCGATCACCTTTTCCGCTGCGGGTCGGGGTGTGACATCCAATTTGTTCATTGTATCTGAAATCGGAGTTTAAAGTGAAAAATTCAAACAGTTTTTATGCACACCCCATCTTCATAAAATATCAAAAGGAATGGCACAAAACAATCATGATCCCCATAACACTGGTTTCAGCAACAATACCTCACATGCTTGTTAGATCAGAATACAATATCTGGCAACGTTGGATGGTACATGTACTAACTCAACAAAACACAAGATGTTGGAAGTCCGTTATATTTGGACCACATGTTCCAGTGGTACCTAGTGCCAAAAATCTGAATGTTTAGGAGCCTAAGAAACCGGAAAATTACTCACAACAAGATTTCCAAAAGTTTGACCTAGATGCAAAGGCCTTCATCGTTGTGGCCATGGCTCTGTCAAACCGAATCTTCGCCAACCTGTTACATTATGATAGTGCTAAAGAGTTGTAGGATGCTTTACAAGAACAATTTGGTGGATCAGAGGATGTGATCGAGAACACTCGAGAAATTTTAACCAACAATATGAGACCTTCACACATGTTAAGGGGGAAACCCTTACTCAACAATTTAAAAAATTTTCCTGTTTGATAAGAGAACTTAAGTTGGTAAACAAAGAGTTTTCAAAATCAACTTACGTAACTGATTTTTTTAGATCACTTCCTAAAAAATGGGATACAATAGCAATTGTGATGAGAACAACCCTAGATTTTAAGGATGTGACCTTGACTTAGCTTCATGGAAAGCTCTTGACATATGAAATGGAGCTTGTCCATAAAAAGAAGCTCAAGGAAATTGTAAAAATGACTATGTCTTCAGCAACACAACACTTCTGAGTCAAGAAGGATCATCATCAGGAATATCAAATGATCAGAGTTAGGATCATTATATTGATATATCAACTAGGATAAACTCTGATCAATATTCCTCAATTTGTGCTTTTACAACAACTGATGACAATCATAGTTCTGATAATATGTTTTTTGTTCTTAATGATCTGAAGCATATTGATCCTACTGACCATGAGGAATTGGATATTTTGAACAAAGTGGCACTACTTAGTCTTAGAGCAAACAACTTTTATAAAAGAACTGGTAGGAAATATCCAGGATTAAATGGTAGGTCAAGGGTAGGGTTGGATAAATCAACGATAAAGTGCTTTAAATGTATCAGATTAGGTCATTTTGCCAGAGAGTGTAACAGATCACTGTCCATTTTGCACAAAGCATGAACCATGGGACTTTGAAATATGTTCAAACAACAACTGTTCTTCAGGTCTAATATGTTTAAGTGCCTGTTGCACAAGTTCAAGCACCTCCAATTGATCTTGCCACTGAACCTGCAGAGGCCAAACAACAAAGCTTTTTCACCCAAGGCTATATTGACTATAGTAGCATACTAGAGGACTTAACTGATGATAATTTCTCTTATGGCAAAGAAAATGATGAACCTGTGAGTTTTTATTTGATGGCACTTGAATATATTTCAGAAGAAGGTGATCAAGAGAATGAAAAGACTGTTGGTGAAAACTCAGTTGGTCTAAATGCAGGAAGCCTAGAGCGAACAACTATTATGGAAATTACATGCAGAATGAATGGAAGAAGATCATCCCAAAATTTCTACTAATTTCACCAATGATTGTGTGTATACTGTTGCTGCCAAGGTATCACCTCAAATTCTTAAAAAATTATCTTCAAACAATTTCATAACGGCATTTGCTAACATTAAAGAGGTAAATCAAAACCTTAGGGGGATGTCTAGTTAGTGAAATACAAATTGAGAAATTAACAAAAGATTTTAAAATTAAACTAACTGAAAAGGACCAAGAAATCAACAGTCTCAAACATGAAGCCACCATTACCAAAGACCAACTCCAAACTATGATAGAAAAATATCAAAGTTTCAAAAAGGAGCTTGAATCTACCCAAATCACTTGTGAAAAATGGGTAGAATCATGTGTTGGTTTTGAGATGTTTCTCAGTAAACATATCAAGAGCAATGTAAAGTTTGGAATTGGATTCAGAAAGAATGGTGATGACCAATCTTCCAAAATCCATACTCACATTGACTCTCATATGGTTGCGGTGAAACCAACCAATGCAAATGGGGAAGAAATCAAGATCACATACCAAGTGGTAAAAAGATCACTCTTGAAAAACCACAAAGTTTATCACATATTGAAATAGAAAAAATGAATTTAAACCAACACGGTATGATGAATGTGATGTGCTTGAAAATTTTCAAACCCATGGATTTCACATCACCTATTGGTGCCAAATCACCTAAGGTACAAATCATTCCTCTCACTCACTCTCAAATAGATGGTCAAACCTCTGTTAACAAAGAGGGAGAAAATAGTGATAAGAAAGATAAGGCTGCAAATCTCTTTTGTGAGGTTTGTGACATGACAAATCATATGACTACAAACTGTTTTAGATTAAAAGCATATGATAAGAATAGATGATACAATATTTGTGAATCAAAGCCTGAATGTTCAATTTGTGGGAAAGATAACCACCTGGCTCAACAATGTTTTTACTTAAGACCTTATGACATTAATAAAAGTAGGTCAAAAGGTAACACATCTGTCAAAAAGGAAACTGGTCCTACCAAAAGAGAACCACAACCATTTTCAAAGAAACTTGAGTCTGTTCAAACACTTGTCACAAAGACATTGAACCAAAACCCTGTTTATGGGGAGGTTAAAGTCACTGATGCGAGGTTCAAGTCACTGATGCCCCACCATCAAACAGATACCCAAGATGCTATGGGCAACCACCTTACAACAAAGTACCTTACATGTGTGCATAAAAGGTGCAAATGTCTCAAAAGCCAAGGATAAACAAACATCCTCATGGGTATAGTCAACTCATTGGGCATAAAAGGTGTTAAAGCACTTGCAAAAAGCCAACAACAACAGATGAAGATAGTTCAAAATCAGGTGTTGTTGATCCAAGTGTTAAAGCACTATTATTGCACATATTCTGTGCATAAGGTAGAAGAAGTTCATCATCCCTGGTGGAGGTTGAAACCGGGTGTTACGTTTCGAACCGCGGACACTTGTCATGATTTCTTGGCGGCGCGGTTCCTTCGGCTGAAATTACACACCAGAAGAACTGCTCTCATGATAGTCTATATATCCCGCTTGTTTTTCCATGGTAACTCTGTGTCGACTAGGAATCAAATTATGCGCGAATGGGGCGCGATGTATAAAAAGAGAGATAGATGCCTTTGCCGCCTCCAATTCCAAACTTCAGGCTGACCAACAGAAACTTGTTGTCGCGCAAGCTCAGCTTTAGGAGAAACATGCCAAGATTGCACAAGAATAAAGAACTATGGAGTGGGTTGCTATTTTTGCTAACAAGAGGCCTGATAAAGTGATTGCCGAGCTAGTAGATGCGTGCAAGCAATGGTCAAAAGCTTGCAAGAAAGATAATTAAAATCTGTATGACGCCCGAGAAGAAATTACAAATTTGAAGGCGTGAAACGAGAAGCTTCAGAAGTAAAATGATGAATTAAAGGAGCTACTAGAGGAAGCTAGGTATTACCACGAACGATCAGAGCATAAGAAGGTTGAACTCGGCATTTGAGTTAGTGGAGAAAAAGGAAGAGGTTGAGAAACTTCAAAAGGATTTGACCGAATATGAAGAGGTTACACGTCGTTACGTTGGGCTTACTGATGATTTACAAGCCAAGGATGTCGAAATTGCCGAGCTGAAGTGGTGGTTAATGGAGAACCAAGAGAAATGTGACTCTCCAGAGATCAATGAAGGTGAGCAGAGGGCTCGCTCTGATTGGGTGGAAGAGAGACTGTCCAATGGTGAATCTGAGATAAACATTGCTAAGAAGGCTCGTGCGGATGTGTAGGTCCTCTTAGAGGTAATCATGAATTACAAGCTATGGTTGCGTCAATGTGGAATTGCACATGTAAGTAATTCACTCTTCTAATTTTATGCTTTTGGATTCGAGCTTGTGTTCAACTCTTCTTAAATCGGTTAAAATTTGTTAAATGTGTAAAAGTGGGTTAAAAACAACAAATTTTTCAAAAACCAGTAACTGGACACGGGGGCGTGTCAGATATATACGGCCTCGTGGTAAAGTGCCAGTATCAAAATTTTTGGAAAAACTTACAGAAGGGTGACACGGGGGGCGTGTTAAGGAGGCACGACCACGTGTGGCAAGTTTAGAAGAAAAAGTTTCTACGACAAGAAGGACACGGGGGTGTGTCAAATAGGCACGGCCAAACTACTGTTAGGTTCAGAAAAGATGGTAGGGTGTCGGGTTTCCTGTTTCGGGTTCGGGGAGTCACATGCTTGGTGGATCCAAGCATCCTAAGGTACCTGAAAGCTCATACATACCACAACAACAACAAACTAATACGAAAATAGAAATCCTACACTACAACCGTTCATTGTTCCATCATTCATCACACCATCATAAAAAAAATATAAAAGCAGGAAGTAAATTGTTCAGAAAGTAAATTCTCTAAAACGGGCCGCAGCCCGCAAACCATCACGATTGTTTCAAAAAGGGGGAGAGATTATCTTGTTTTGTCACCTCCTTGACACCACCTTTGCCATCATCACCTAATCCGAATCCATCTCCTCTTCCCCCTCCTCCTCGCCACGATACACCATGTGCTCCCGAATGTAGGAAATGTCGGTGCGCATGGAGGCTGTGTTCCTCTCGATCCCGCCAATACGGGTGCTAATGCCTTGGCCCGTCGTGAGGACATTGCGGGAAATTTGGAGTGATTCCTGCATAAGATTATAGAGATTGTGCATGTTAGGAAAATCACAACCACCTTGAGAGGATGAACCTGGGGCGTAGCAGTAGGAGTACTATCAAGGAGGTTCGGGTCGTCTTTGAAGCGTAGGAGACCACTGTCGTATTCGGCGATGAGGTTCAGACTATGGCAAAGTGAGATGTCAGCCCGGGTGACGCTTACCCCTTTTGAGAAGCTTCAACGGATGCGTCCAACATAGGTCCTGTAGACCCGGTCTATCCAGCCACCGAAGAATATGAGCTTCGGAGCAGTAGGTCTAGCATTTGTAGCCATATTCTTCAGTAGCATTAAGGTGACATTCAGGGGTTCTTGATTCAGGATGTAATAAAAGAAAATGAGCCCCCGAATATTTACAACACCCCCGCTATCTCTCCTTTGGCACAAAGTACCGCTCAAGACTGATGAATGTAGCGAACAATCGGTCCCGAATTTTGGTACTTCTGGTACTGCTTGGATTGTAGATCCCATCTCCGATGGTTGCCCAAAATGTGTTTCTTGTATTGGCGGCCAACTCAAAGATGTTGTCATTGAAGATAGGTCCGGCTAGCTCTCGGTATAGAGCCCCACATCCATACCTGTGATATCTGTGACGATCCGAACATGTAACAATGACGAACAAGTTATCAATGAATGGAATTTCATGTTTATTTTATAATTTTGTTTATTTATTAGGTTATTTTCACCCAATCAATTCTTGCACGATTTTGAACTCTTCAATCGCTTCTATAAGCGAAACCGTAAGCCGATATGCAAACGAAACCAATTTAATACAATGTATGTTCTAGAATAGTGATGTAAGCTAAAATGCCTTAAATAACCTTTACATAACTTAGAAATAAGTTTTGAAGGGTTCGGTATGTCAAAAACAAATTTATTCGATCACAGGGACTATTTACGACAAACTGCGAAAGTCTGCCGATTTTCGCAGTGACGTACGCTCTGGAAGAAGGTCACAAGCTTAACATACCATAAATACCCTTTACATAGCTTAGAAAAAGTTTTGAGGGCTTCGGTACGGCAAAATCACACTTTTGCAACTTCAGGGACTATTTTGCAAATTTCGCGAAACTATGTCTTTTCGCTTATTTCGTCGTCCGGAACATGTACTGACATCCAAAAATTTTTGTAATCATTAAAATATTATATTTTGATGATTGGAATGCAAAAATATCATTCGTTACGCTTTTACGGTCGCACACGCGTTCGTTACGCTTTTCGTCGTAATTAACCAAAAACTGCAACCGTACGACCAAATGAACCGACCTCTGGAACATTTTTCGAAATATTTTAAGTTCCCTATGGTTTAACGTCCGTATAAAGCCTAAATATTGGGTTAACGGATGTTAAAAACGTCAAAAACTATCAAAAACATGTGCAGGGGCCTGTTTGCAATTTTTCAAAACTTTAGTCAGGGGGTGGCGTAGCGCGACGCCATAGGGTGGTACCGCCGCGTACGGCGATGCCCCTGTTTTGACAGAAAGTAGCTGGCAACTTCCCAGCTCATTTCCTTGCCACCAATTCGCAATTTTTGACACCTAGCTCTAAATTTGCCACACTTAACCTGCTTCAAACACCTCTACAACACTTGGTAACATCCTAGAGCATCTCCAAACACTTGTCATGATCAAATTAACCCAATTCAACTAGTTTTCTTCATTTTTGAACTTTTACAAACACCTTCTTTGATCCATTCTGCTCAAATCCGAAATTGGCAACCACTTTGGAGTTTCCTCTGTGATTCCTTGATCATCCCTGGTGTTTGTAAGTAATTGATTCATGTTTTGATTCAAGTTTCTTAGTTTAATTGGGCTAAAACTCAACAGTTCGACTTTCTGTTGACTTCCAGATTTGATCATGAATTGATCAACATAAAGTCCAATTAAATCTTGCAATATGATGGTAATCAAGGTGGTTATGATCCTTAGTGATCATGCTTACTGATTTCCATCATTTCTAGTCATTTTGACAAGTCAAAGTTCGGTAAAAAAATGCGATAAATGCGCATTTTATGCCGAAACTAATTTCAGGTGTTAAAATAGTTTGTTTTGGTACCAAACTCTTTTATAAACATATTTAGACATGTCAAAACATGTCTAAATCGTCACTCTTATTTTAGTGCTTGTTTAGAGTCGAAAGTAGAACGGTTTGACCACCGGGTTGACTTTTGAGTCTGACCCGTTTGGTGGATCTTTGGACCCAACCAAATACATATTTGTGACCATAATTATAAAGGCAATAACCCTCTGAGGTTATATCTTATGGTCATGTTGTTTGGATAGTGTTATGTTAACTAGTAGTTAAAATCTACAATAATGACTAAAATGCCCTTTTCGCAAACAAATCAACTTTAAGAATATGAAACATAAATTTTGACTTGTATACTGATCAAATAATATTTTCAAACATGTTTAAGTATTAAATACATATCCTAACACATCTCTAACCATCCGAATGCGTAGTTACGCAAATGACGTGTTAAAGTGGCTTAAACTACCTTAACGGGTCATAGCGGGTCAAAAGCACTTAAAAATCTTTCCAACTCAGAATGTTAACTTACATTGTTATCTATTTTTAGGACACGCGTGATTTCTCGGACACTTGAGTTTTGATTTGATCTTTGAACAAGATACACTACCAATATTAATGTGAGTACATAGTTCCCCTATTTTATGTTTTACAATTGTTTTGGGGTGATTCATATGTGCTAAATGTTTCAAGTTTTCAAATGCATATACTATGGTTTATATTAAACACAATGATTTCAATAATGTGAACAAACTTGTTGGTGCGATGTATTTATAACAAGAATGATATTCATTAACAATGGCCAAGCCGACCAGCAGTAAGTTAAGGCGCCTAGGACTGACAATCCCGTTACCAAAATTCCCGGGGTTTTTGGGGAAATTTGGGAAGCGATTGAAACCGTATTTGTAACATACCCTTTGGTGGTATGTTATACGATTAAGGGACACCGTGGGTGGTCTCTAACAAGTCAACAAAGGTTTGAATATATTCACGAAACGACCAAAGGTTTTCACAATTAAAACAAGTACGATTGTACCATTGGTTTATAACAAGGACCGATGAACGACTGGTTTATAACAAGGAACGATGAACGATGAACAATTGGTTTATGATAAGTGATTTAGATAACAGAAAGTTTGTAATGTTATAAAAGCATGGTGGATACGCACGTGGCGCTATTTACATCACTTGGACAAAAGTTTTCAAACAATGACACACAACGATTTTCGATTAAAGATATAAATCATACAAGTTATTTCAAGAGAATTTACAACTTGGATTTACAAAACAAACGATTTCAAGTCAAGATTCATGGCTACTAGATTTTATAAACTATGTTTCAGTCGATTAACTATTGCAATATCACATGCTTTTAAAACAAGGTTTTCACTTACGACTCTAGTAGTCGGATTATATATTGCAATAAATACAAAGCCATGGACTTGACACACTCACAAAACCTATGTACTCGCCGGCATATTTTTGCTGACTCGTTTTCACATATGTTTCAGAGAACAACGCTTGATGATACTGATGCATGCTCATGTAGGATCGGATGTGGACCTTAGTGCCTATAAAATATGAAAGACAATAATTATGCTTGTTTGTAGTTTGTTTCAGTTTGGCTAAAAGTTCTAAAACAATATGAGAATATAATCTATGTTAATATCCAATAAAACGAAATATCAAATGCCATGTGTTATTGAAACAATCTGCTAACGTGACTCCCCAAGTGTTTCCGCCGCGTGTTTTTTACGCGATTTGGGGCCGAACTTGGCTACAGAAATCCCTTACCAATTACCACCACATCAGAACGTCATGGATTCATTATCGAACATGTCCTTGATGTCTTTCTTGAGGGGAAAAGTGCTTAGGAATTCAAGATTTAATTCGTAAACCGATTGAAGCGGTGCCTCAAGAAAGAGTCGAAGAGGTCCGGTTACGAGACTGTCGTAGCGGTCTCTTTGGCCAACCATGTCCAAGGTGTCATAGCAGACTTGCTTTGGCGGCTCTTCCGTATGAGTCTTGAGAATTTCCATTCGTTCCGCACAGTGAGAGTTCTGTCTTAAACCTGAGCCACTTTTGTGGTGCCATTTCCTTAACAAATCAAACATTTAAACAGTTAAGCTTGGTTAAATAGTGGAAATATGAGAAATAGGGGTCTTGACACGGCCCCGTGTCTTTTGGACATGACCCCGTGCTGCAAGGTTTCAGGGGACATGAGCCCGTGCCACGGAGGTCGGCCCTGTGGTCGGCTATTGTTTTGACCCAAATTTTCAACTTTTCGTGTCGGCTTCGAGAAATCTAAAATTTTTGGTCCCTTGTGTGCGGTATACCCTGAAAAACAAACCCCAAGTATCAATTTTCACTTACCAACCCGTTTTACACTTCTATTTTTAGTTTTTTCGGTTATGAACAAGGGTTTGTTAAAATGGGTTGCAAATTCCCAATTTTTCAACAATGTTTTGGTGATTTACTTATTAAAACACTAATACTAACTACTACTAACAAGATCTATGAAAATTCTCAGATTCTTTGGACCGACACGGGTGTAGTTCAAGAACCGTTGATTTTCCCCAAAATCTAGATGTTATATAACATGCAAAGTGTAAACTGTCACACCCCGACCCGCAGCGGAATAAGAGTCGGGGCATAATTGGGTTATCACCAAAGCTCATGATATTTACTAATATGTTTCATATTTATTAAATTCAAAATTACATCCTCAATATTTCAAACATGTTCATACAATTACAAAGAAAGATAATCAGCTAAACAATCCAAAGTCTAAACAAGTTTATTCTTCTAAGCCATCCTATGTGTTTCTTGCTGCAGCTGGATCACCTGTATCATGTGTAAAAATGGGGGTTTTTGGGTCAACATAAGTTGGCGAGTGAACCTTGTTAGAAAAACATTTATTATTGATCTCTTGTTATCTTTATTATGGAAAATTGTGCAATAATATATGTGAGCAAACGTAAATAATCATACAATAACACTAACAACAACAAACAATAACATACAATAACAAACCAACTTGCATGAATATAAAACATT